>RJVU01065935.1:3504066-3521400 GCA_003731715.1 Anabarilius grahami | reverse complement strand
CCAGGGGTAGGCAAGTTCGGTCCTAGAGAGCCGCTGTCCTGCTGAGTTTAGCTCCAACCTTAATCAAACACACCTGAACAAGCTAATCAATCTCTTCAGGATTACTAAGGCTATAGGCAGCTGAAGGTTTTTTTTCAGGGATGGAGCTAAACTCTGCAGGACAGCGGCTCTCTAGGACCGAACTTGCCTACCCCTGCTCTAATCATACATAATTATTTTACTGTAAAAGTAGCTATTCAAACTGCTCTAACTATAATTCATACTTTTGCCTCTTTTAAAGAATATTTTACATTAACATTACATATTGTCTTTCTATAAATTCCGGCCCAAGTCCGACTGCAGCATGAACATGAGAGACCTCCATCCATCTCCAACTCTTCTGTCCTTTGTACATGTCTGTATGAAACTGGGGCATCAGATCCAAAGAATTCTCCAAAGTGACCATACGATCTGAAACTGGGCATTTTTTTTTATCCAAATGAAAATTTTTATTATTTTTTTCCATTCATCTCGTGTGTCTGGTGTTTTGGAAAACCAGGCTAGTTTTATGGCTTCATCCAAAACAACTGATTTTTGTTTGTTTGTTTTTTCACAAATCGAAATTTCCAAAGAATACCAAAAGTTACTTTTTCCATCCAAATGTTTAGTTTCCAACGTGTTTTCAAACGGTTAAATAATGCTATTAGGCTTGTTTGAGATGAGCAACATCTGCGCAGAAACAATCACTACGAAACGCACGCTGGTTTGAAATGTGTCCCCGAGTGTGGGTCGCCTTGCTCTGATGGCCGTGTTGGATTCCGTAGTCTGACACAGTTGCTCTACATCGACTGCGCTGATCAAAAGCATGATGGGAAATGACTTGATGATGACACAGCTTAATGCTTATTGGTTTAAACAATATGTATTGTGATATGTAATATGTATTGTGTATTGTTCTCTTTTAAAATGTTTTATTTTGAAACTGTGATATGTTTAAATGTGTATAAATCATGTGTAAATATTCCCAAACTCTCAGACAGTTCTATCTCTCTATGGCAGTGGTTCCCAATCCTGGTCCTGGAGGCACCCCAACACTGCACATTTTGCATCTCACTTTAATCAAACACACCTGATCCAGGTCATCAGCTCATTAGTAGAATATTTGTTTTAAAATACATTTTAGATGATTGACATTTAGTGGTGCTAAATCACAATTTGTATTGACTACCTTGTCTGCATCAGTACATATAGAAACAAATGAGAAGAATAGTATTTCGTGTTAAACAGCTTGTTTTATAAAGTTGGTGCTTTAAGTATCTCTTAATTTTCATTGATGACTGCAGTGTTAAGAAAAATTATAGACTGTTAATAATTTTAATTATAGGCCTATAATTTATTGTAGACCTTAAAAAATGTTTAAAAAATTTTCAAAGATGAGCTAATAGCCTAATCTTTTATTATCCTCACAGAACGTCAGTTAGGCCTATGTGGTGATGCGCTATGAAATTATTGCAGGGCAAATTGATTATAATATTTATTTAATAATAAAAGTAGCCTAATAGTAATAAAAATAATAATAGAAGAATGTAACAGGCCTACATTAATTGGAAATGTCAAATCCTCTTAATATTGCCAATATTTGATGCTTTTGACAATATCTCTGGCTGTGATCATCGTCTGTTGACGCAAGCTGTGTTACTGCGGGCCCCCCAACACGCAGGGCCCCAGCAGTGAGTGCCTGTCCTATGGCCGTCTGCTGGAAGCTAGTTTTTTTAGTTTTTAAATTTTTAAATAAAGATGTTTTTCTTACACAAACATTGCTTCATTTCAGAAGACCTTTATTAACCCCTTGGAGCCGTGTGGATATATTTTATGATGGATGGAGGCACTTTTTTGGGCTTCAAAATCTCATCCTCTATTCACTGCCATTATAAAGCTTTTGGACATTATTTAATATTTACTTCGATTGTATTCGTCTGAAAGAACAAAGTCATATACACCTAGGATGGCTTGAGGTTGAGTAAATCATTGGGTAATTTTCATTTTTGGGTGAACTATCCCTTTAAATTACATCCAGTTTATAAGCAACACAGCACATGAGTGTGAATCCCGCGATATGATCTCGTAGATGTCTGATCCACTACGAGAAGACAGGAACTGTCCGTCTTGGCTGCACTTTTTTCACTCCTCCCCTCACTGCAGCCGCCTACTTTCGCCTAAATTTCAGGCGAGGCGAATCTCAAAGGAGCCTACTGTTAGATTATCCTAAAGTCAGAGTGTGTATATTTGCACCTGTCGCTATATAGACGCTACCGAAAATGTTTGCTAGTAGGTAACCATAACAACAGTACGCTGCACATGCGCTTTGCATTGCAATCGCATCAGAAGCCTATTAACATTATGCACTTTATAAATATTACTATTATAAAATGTTTTTTTTTTCAGGTCACACATATTTGTTTTAAAAGTATTTTAGATGATTGACGTTTAGTGGTGCTAAATCACAATTTGTATTGACTACCTTGACTGCATCAGCTACATTTGACCAGAAGTTTATCATTCTTTTAAAAAAATTCGAAATTCCATAATTGTGATAAGCATTTAACCTAAAGCTATATTTTATTAACTGAGAACCCTTGTACATATATTGCCTAGTAAACACATTGTGTCCAAAATATCCTTCTTCAGAACATTTGACATTTTATTTATTTGTTTGTTTATTTTTTGATGGCAAAAGCTGCTAATATTACAGTTTTATTGTATGAAAAATAACTGTACCTGTGATATTTTGCTATGGTCTCCATTGTGAATTCTTGAACGGACAGCCACAGATTGCTGCAAATACAAACCCAAGTGGAAAATCAAATAAAATTCTTAATATAATAACTCTTAATATCTAAATCATCATCAACTTGAAAAAAATTAAATAAAATAAAAAAAACACGAGTCCCGTCTGAATTCTAGCACAAAACTCATTATACGTCGATGCATCTTCCAAGTTCAGCAAGTTTTGTTGTCTTTAGAAAATTATAATTTTCTCACTAGACAGCCTATTAACACAAATAATGAATAGACTACAGCCTATTTTTTCTCGATTCCAAAAATCCTAATTCTTTACGATGATGCGATAAGAAGATGAAGCAACTTCACGAGTTCCTGTACACATCTCTCGAAATCTCATGCAAAAAAATAATAATTCCCAAGGAAACTATGAATTATTATTCCATTGGCTTGTGATAAAATAGTCCATGCGGTCGCAGAAAAGACACCGTGTCGTTAGTTCCAGTCCGAGGGACATTCCTCTGCCTTGATTTTCATTTATAAAGAGTTTCTATGTTATCCAGGGGAAGGGGGGTGAGATGGTGAGAGACGCAGCTCGAGACGTCCATACGTGCCTTATCTTAGTGGCAGTGACGTGATATTGCAGCTCCAGTCCTGAGGCTCGGCGAGAAAGCGCTTTCCATCTCACTCTACAGCGAGTCAGCAGCAGCATCCTCCATCCGTCAGGGATTGCGCTCTACCTGCTACCCGACCTGGGCATCTCTTGAGGGACGGGCAGACATCGACTAATGATCAGTCGAGATTCACAGCATTTTTCGCCCTCGTTCTAGTGTCTGCTCACTTCTGTTGCGCTCTCATCACTTGGTTGCGTTGAGGTGAAAAAAAGGAGCGAGATGATGATCCAGCCTGGAGTCTAATGCATTTTTGCTCATTGACCGTCTTGTTGCTCTAGACTTCATAGGCAATGGGAGATATCGATTCGCAGGGGAGCGACACGTTTCATTTCTAAAGGATGTTTCCAAGTATGTGGGAAAAATAGCCATAGCTTTCAGAGTGCAAGGTAAGTCTGTTTATATTATTATTATTATACATAAGTAGATGGGCAAATATGTGGGTTTGTACGATAATGAGATGGCCCTCGCCCAAGTTTATTCCTCTTCAATGCATAAACGAGTTAAAGATCCCATAGTTTATTCTGATTAATGCAATACAAACTACGTCAATATTTCAGAGGGGCCAGTGCGAAGTTAAACAATGATCGACGAGTTTCGCAGGAAAATGACATAGAATGGAGTTTGGCGCCGACATATCGAAAATCCGCTTTGGTGACCATATTCCAAAAAAAAAACAAAAAAAAAAAACTGACGATTGACAATCACGCTAGACTTCTTGGGTTTCCTAAGAGAGTATGAATATGAATACACGTCGCTGCAGTTTTTATTTATTTATTTATTTATTCGTTGTCGCTACAGTTTTTTCTCTAATCCGTTCATACTCGTGACGCGGCGCGACAAACTGGACTGGAACGCTCCTATAATAATCAACGGAAAGTGCAAGCGCGCGACGCAAAATCGTAGATGGGCAAGTAAAGGAAAAGTAGCGCGCTATGTTTGCAATGTGCGCCAATACTGTCTCGTCCTATAGTCGTGTATAATATCTCTGTATTGCATCGTACGCGTTTTGCTACGTCGTTCAAGTAGTGCCGCATTTAAGGTGATTAAATAATAAAAATAAAGGCTCGGTTTAGGAATGCTGTGACACTGCACACAGCTGCAATGCCTGCAGGATTCATGCAAACAAGACATCGAATAGCTTTTCTCTCATGCTGGATCTCTCTTTCTCTCTCTCTCTCTCTCTTTCTCTCCACCGCCTTTCTTTCAGACTTCTAGAATATTTGTGAATTCAACACATTATGATGAAATGCGTATAGCAGATCGTCGCGGAGACAGAAGCACAAGTTTTTTTTTTGCCTCATGGAAAGCATAAATTACATTCAGTAAGGGAATTAGATGTTGAATGTAAGGCTGCTTTAATCCTTATATAGATCACGACATTGCATTCCATCCAGACAATCGGATATGATGATCTTCATATCCGAAACAATATTTGGTAAATGTATGTGTGTGTTTTTAGACTAAGTTGAATAGAAATCCCAACTGTGTCTGAGCAGACTGAGAAATGAAGATGATTATTATGCGGTCAGACATGTATAGATCACTGCAGAATTGCGACATATTACTTTCAATTGATTAAAACACGTTTTATGGTGACAGGAATGTTTTGTTTGTTTGTTTGTTGGTTGGTTGCTTTGTTGGTGACATGTAATGACAGCCTTTTTTTATCCTTCCCAATGAACGAGTCGCGACTTAATATAAGGACAATAAAGCTATTGAATGTCAATGATCACTGTGTCCGACACTGTCACTCATTCAAACACGGTAAAGATCATTCAGTGTGAAATGACCACGTTAAATGATTATTTAATCGCTAAATATTATGATGTTTTATCCTGCCACAGCAGATGCCCAAAGTTATTACCCCCAATTTATTAAACACCACAAGGTGGCAATGTTTATCCGAAATGTGTTACATTCCCATGGAAGGAATCATTTAAATCTCTATAAATCTCGAGAATGGTAGTTTATGACCGAAAATAGGCGGTTCAAACGAACAATGTAGGTAAGTATGTGTTTAACACAAAGCTTAATTGGATAGTTAGGAGATCTTAGACTGAAACTCATCACTACCCACCATAAAGGCTGACAATAAATGTAGTGCATCATCTCTGTTTCTCTTGCAGGCCAAATGACATAGGATGAAGGCTGTTCGTAATCTGTTGATTTATATATTTTCCACCTATCTCCTGGTTATGTTTGGATATACTGGTGCCCAAGATTTCTGGTGTTCCACACTGGTGAAAGGAGTTATCTATGGATCTTACTCGATAAATGAAATGTTTCCCAAGAACTTCACAAACTGCACTTGGACGTTGGAGAACCCAGATCCTACCAAATACAGCATCTACCTAAAACTTTACAAACGAGAAATTAGCTGTTCTGAATTCTCTCTGCTGGCTTACCAGTTCGATCACTTCTCCCACGAGAAGATCAACGAGCTGTTGAGGATCAATGAGTCCATTGTGCACCTGTGTGATGACGCCAAGAATATTTATGTGTTTTTGCATTACGACAAAAATTTTGTGCAGCTCCGGCGAGTGTTTCCCTACGATTACAACGGATTGACGACGAAGAAGACAGAGGAGGAGGAAAGGTCTGTGGTGGAGTTTGTGGTTTTAAACAAGGCGAGCCCGAGTCAGTTTGGATGTCAGGTGTTATGTACGTGGTTGGAAAACTGCTTGAAAGGAGAGAAAGCTGAATCGTGTGGAATAGTCTATGCTAAATGCACCTGCCCGCAACATTTAGGCGATGGGGAATCTGAGAGCGTGCTGATGCTCAGTAATGTGGTGTTGCCTTTAAACCCCCAAACCGAAGGATGCCTGACTCCAAACGTGCGCTCGGCGCAGGTGTGCAATCTGAGCGCGGAGGTGCGGCGACCATCCAAGGAGGGTGAGTATGAACCAGGCAGCTGCAGGCCTTTAATGCTGGAGATCATTTCACAGCGTAATTATACCTTGTCTTTATGATGCCCCCTTGTATTCCTCCACCCTTCCACATAAAAGAACACTAAAAACAGCTCACTGTGCTCTGCTACTGATTTCTATGACTTTTTTGTTTAGTTTTACAACAGTTTCTGGGTGTACAGAAAAGGAATGTTCTTTCTTGATGTGTTTTATGTTTTGTTTTTTTTATGTCAGAAGTGTAACACAACCTGGATGGTGATTTATTAATTAACTAATTCATTACTTTTTGAAACAGGGGTACTAAGTCTAATGTATGTTTACATCATGTCATCTCTTTTAATGTAGTAAACGTTTTTCAGTCTTTTGGAATTCAAATGTGAATCCAAACGGCGTTAAAAAGAATCCCCAATTACTGTCTTTGGGAAAGCTTTGGCAGTGAAGAGGGTCAATTGAACTTGCTTAAAGCACCTGACACCATACTTAGCCTCTTGGCCTTAATGTAATTGTTATGCTGCTGTCAACCTCCATCAATGACAAGCGTCTTCCTGTCAGTCGTCCCTCTGCTGTCCAGTTTTGTCTCTTGCCACGGACGCTGGCAGCAACAGATTGCCACGAATGCCTTTGAAGGAATTTGCTAGCATTTCTGATGGGGGGGATGATGCATAATGGACTTGCATCGGGGTCACGGATATTACAGCTAATTAGCATCTGTAACATTTCACAACTGGCACAAGATAGAGATCAACTGGAGGCAGGAATGACCCAGCATACTGTGAAAGGACAACAGCTCACAGAGATTGTTGGCTGAGAATGGATGCTGACAGTCTCACTTCAATTCCAGCACAGTGATTCAAAAATAATGAATAATGAGGTGGCGATAGAGAGAGAGAGAGAGAGAGAGAGAATGGGAGGGAGTAACCGTCCTATGGTATTCCGGTTTGACTTGCTGAAAATAATAACCCCATAGGGAGAATGTGGCAGCTTTTCCGATCAAGCGGAACACGGTGCTTTGGAATTATCAAGGTTCAGTAGAGTTAAATAGGCCCCCCGATTTCATTTTTCNTTTTCGCCCCCCCCCCTTTCAAATTAGCTCTATATTCTATTCCAAACTGTGTCATATTCCATTTATGATCTTGTAGCTGAGAGTGATTTTCATTTTATAATGTTTTAAATATGAATCAAGCTTGAAATGAAGATTAAGCCATTGATTATTTTGTTCCCCAGTTATTGTGTGAGCGTTTTATTACGGCACAGACTCTATAATTAATATCACTCCTTCTGCATGAATTCTTAAACAGAACTCCCATCTCAAAGCATTTCTGTATCAAGTTGTCATTATAGGCACTGGAAATATAGCTTTACTATTAAAAAGTCAAACTTTTAGCTATCTGCATGTTTACAGAAGCTCATATGCACTGGCTTATTTTTTTCTCTTTTTTCAAAGATTACACTGAAAGCTTCTATTTATAGAGTGGAGGCTTTAGTGGATTGCTATCACAGGTTTAAAAGAGCACACAAGCCCCGCTGTAGTGTCAGAATGAAGCTTCTGCCCTCCCGGATGAGCGTTCAATGGCGTACGCCTTCAAACAGCCACGACGAAAAAAAAGAGAGATCTGTACAGAGTGGGTCCAAAATAAATGGTTGTCTTTGATATCCCTCACGCCTGGTTGTGTGCATGGTAACAAAGTGTGGCCGTTGAATGGGGCGATGAGAGGATCACTAAAACTGTTTTTCTGGTTCATTGCACTCTGCAAGATGATATCCAGCAGGCCAGCAAAAACTTGAGCTTGATTATACTTTATGATAACATCGGTGTTTGAAATGCTGCCTTGCTGAGGATGAAAGTAAAGCGTTTTGAAATGTAAAAACATATTAGACTTGCATAATAGATAATTATGATGCTGGTGCACATTAAATGCACTTGAGCAGGCATTAGCTGATTGCTGTAATATTGCAGTAACCGATTTATGGTGGCGTTGCTGTATTAACACGTTAGGTTTGTTAAACATGGCCTCAAACAGGTTGATATATTTGACTATAACTAACTATAATTTCAATACACAGATCTGAATTGAAACAGCCAGATAGTAATTTGTTTGAGGACACATCTTTGATCACTGCTAATGTAACCGGGAAAGGCTTTTGTACACTTTTAGAATGTTTGAAACTTTTAAAGTTGGAACCCATTTTCAAAATGTGCCACTTTTTGACAAAAGTTTGACAAGAACGTCAGCGACATATAAACAGCAATGAAATCCATCTCATCAGCCTTCATACATTCTAACTAGTGATTTCTGTAGAAATGTCAACCTTGACCATGAAGCCGCGGCTAGGAAAATGGGATGCCAAGGCTAGTTTTGCACGGCAAGGTAGTCTATAAAATAGGCTGCCACAATTTATTCACAGCTCCAGCATTCAACTCGAAATGACATGGTTGTCTGATATGACATGAACTTGGGAGTGAAAAAATAGCATTAAATGGCTTTGGACTAAGTTGTGCTGAAATGTTGACCATTTGTTTTTTTTTTAAAGGGCATTTCATTATTTTTTAAAAACATTTTAATATGTTCCTTCAGGTTTTTTTGCACAAAAAAACCAACAACAAATATATGCGGAAAAATGATTATTTTCAACCCTCATACTGACCCTCTGTCTGAAATGATACGTTTTTACGAGGCGGCTCCTTGTCAGTAAACGCATCACTGCATAGGAAACATTTGAAACATGACATTTGAAAACATTATCCGTCATTTACAGACATAGCATTATGAAATCATGTACCTATGGTTTGTGATGCAGCTGCTGTCACATTCAATACAGATGGCTGCTTCATCTTTCAACAAAAGTTTCTTTGCAAACTCTTCATTGCACTGAGCCTTGCTTAGAACACAAAATGCTCCGAACAAACATAAAATCCTCTAACGCGATCCGGGACACCATTAAAACGAAGGGATCCTTTTGAAGTCTGTACAGAGATGCAAAGAGCTGTTTAAACTGGATGCGTCAAAGCGAACGTTCTTTTACTCTTCCATTTGTCCTGTTGTCGACAGACTCAAGTGCATGGAGTATGTCAGAAAGTGAATGGGCATCTGTATACTGTATCCAGTGTAGACAGCATCAGTGATTATAATGGGTTCTACAGTCGGCGGAGCCTATGGTGCAACGTCTTGCTCCGTAGGCAGTCATATGCAGATGTATTTGCCGTGCGACGTCACAGATCCCGCAAAATATCAAAACAAGCCATTCTTGATTATATGCATTGTTTATAACGAGGAGGAAGTTTTTAAGCAATGCAACTTGCAGGATGTTTTAATGGTACAAAGACCTCTTATATGTCAAAAGATCATAACCCCTTTAATTCATTATTTTCTATTTTTTCCCCACTGCCAAGTCCTTTATATTGTTGATGGGCCTATGTAACTCATATGTTACGTGGCTTGGAGTTATTTTTGCACCACAGTCTTGTTATGGATGATCTTTTTACAATGGTCCCCATAGGGCTCCCTGCTTTTGTGTGGTGGCCATATATGGGACATGCGGGCTATCCCACATTCTTATTATCAGCAAGTCGTGTTTCTTCTCTTTATCTCTGCATCATCTCCTCTCCAGGCACAGTGACACTTGATGTGATGGCTCAAAGTCAGATGCTCCGAATTGTGTCGCCTAAATTAGTCACAAATGAAGCCCTGCTGAAGAAGAGCAACATCTCGAGGCTGTTTCTCATTACTTTCTGTCTCTCTCTCCACCACGGGTCTGCCCTCAGACAGCAGTGGCCGTTTGCTCTTTTGCCTGACCATTTGTGGAGAAGAAACTTGCCTGACTGCACTGCAGGGTCCGGGCCCCTTGCACTCCGATCTGTGGGGGAACTGAACTGTCACTTTGTGCAAACGACCCTTGTCAGGCTGAGGGCTCCAGAGCGTGTTGCGGAGCAAGAAAGGGGAATTCGGCTGATGCTAATGAAGTGCATGTCCACAGTGTGTCAGTTTGTGCTGAGTCATGCACAAGTGATAATATACACCCACTGGAATTTAAAATGTCAGATTTCAGAGAAACTTGAATGGTTACAAATGAGAATGAAGAGCGTGATGATTTATTTAGTATTCTCTGACCTCAGAGTGTTGGGTGGATTGCATCACTGTGCAGATTAATTATTTGTAGACTTTCTTAAAGGTGCTTTTGCAGAAAAAAAATGTCTTAAAACCTTTAGGTTTATTGTTACAATCAAATGAATACTTGAGATGTTGAAGATAACACTGCTTGCTAGTTTAGAAGAGCGAGGCCCCTTTTATTGAAGCTAGGGGCCATGAGAAGGCTTTGCATTTCCACTGCATAGTGCAGCCTTTTATTCACTTTGGATCAGTAGTCACAGCGCATCATGTTCATCACCATTGTTCCCTCAACTTGGAGGCCATCTTGAATTCTAGTCATTTCTTGAGGGAAGAATGCGTTTATCTATCTTAATTTTTTCATTCTTTTTTTTTCAAATGTCAAATGTTATGCTTGTGCTTGAGGTGTCTTTTGTTTTATGAAAAAAAATATTTTTTAAAGTCAATGTAAAATTCAGTTCACAACTCATTTTACCTTTGGAATAGGATATTTCTGAATGAAACAGGCTACTGTAATATTGTTTCAGTGTTCATCTTGTTGCTAGGCTGGTAGTTTTGGACATTGTGATGACTTATTTTTAGTGGAAACTCTAAATAATATACAGCATATAAACAAAATTTCAACTCAAAATGGAATGCCCTTAAAAAGGGAATGATAGTCGTACATAATTTAACAATAATTTACTGTGAAAGTATTTGCATTGCCTTGTTAAATCTAAGGGTAAATTTACATGACAACAATGTACTAAAAACAGAAAAGGTTTTCCTTTGCTTTTTTTTTTTTTGCGTACAGATGACAAAAAGACCCCTACTAAAAATGCTGTATTATGCATGCCAGGCCAGTAGTTGGCGATGTCACTTTGTAAAGAAACACTACGCGCCTATAGACTGAACACGTTACGCATGACATCACCTTTTTCACAAATTCGCGTTTTTGTAGTTTACATGTTACATGTTGTAGTCAACATGTTTTCAAAACTTTGCGTTTTCAGGCCCCCAAAACGCTGTTTTTTGTGTAAATGTATGTCCAAAATGCATCAAAAGTTTTCCATTTTTAGTTAAAGCATGTTTTGTAAACTCATTCTTTTTACCTCTTTTAAAGAATATTTTACAGTAACATTACATATTGTCTTACATATTACGAAGGCACCAGGAATGTGCATTTAAATAGGAACCATTTGATTTATTTACTGACTTTAAGATTAAGACTCTGATATAGGTACGAGGGAGTGTTTAGCATATGTACATCCTTGAAAATTGCATTTACCAATAGCATTCAAACCCTCTGTGGTGCAGGGATTATATGTGAAGCTCATATCAATCAAATTCATGTAAGTAAAACTACTTCTAAAGCCTTTTATAATGATGTCTGTGTTATTTTTTGCAAAGCCAGCAAGAAGAAAAAAAGTAATAGGAACTGCTAACTCTCCTGTGTGTTCAACCTTTAAATGTGATGAATTTGTGCAATTTCTGGATATCACAGGTATTCGACATCAGACAATGGCAAGAACACAAACACATTAAACCGCTTTATTCATAGATGGATTTGCACTTTTGTGCTTGGGAGGAAGTGGGGAACACCACATAACACCGCAAAAAGGTCTGTTTTAATGCACAGATCCGGGATGAATGATTTAAGGAATCACAAGTCTGATCTCATTGGTATTTGTAGGTATTAATATGTAACATTTAAGTATACATTTTTGGATAATACCCATACAATATGGACATGCTGACAAGCATCAAAAAGTTAGGAGCATTGACATGTGGTCAGTTTTAGTAATATTAATTTGGAGTATTTGTAAACATGTTTAAATATTTTGCATATATCAAATACGTATTTGAGGGGCCATTTACACATCACCATTTTGAACTAAAAACAGAAAACTTTTTATGCGTTTTGGGCATTTATTTACTCAACAACAATATTTTGGAATGACAACTTTTGAAAACCGGTTTCAAAGTGCAAGTTTTACCGTTTTTACCATTGTCAACTACAAAAATGTAAATTTGTGAAAACACTGACATCATGCACATGCATATTGCGTGTTCAGTCTATAGGTGCATAGTTTTCTTGACAAAGTGACATCGCCAACTACTGGCCTGGCAGCATAATGCAGTGTTTTTGTCATTTTTGCGAATCTGTGCGAACGGGGATCGTTTTGATAAAGTTGTCATCTGTACGTGAAAAACGCAAACTAAACGATGCCGTTTTTAGTACATCGTGGCCATGTAAACATATGTGACTTTTTTATTTTTTAACTTGCAGTGAATTTTTTGCATTATAGTTTTATATTTTATAGATTTTTTTAAATAAATCAACATATTAATTTCATGAATTCAAGGGTCCATAAACATTTGTACATCTTTGAAGTTATTCATATGTACAGTTCTTACATTTTAGCCGCTGTGAATAATGAAAATGTTGGTGTGCCAGAATCAACTTTACTTATGAATACATACAAAGTTCTGTCCTGAAACTCTAGATGGCACAGGCTGATAGGTCCTTAACTCAATCTGTTTGCAATCACAT
Organism: Anabarilius grahami; assembly: GCA_003731715.1. Taxonomy (NCBI): domain Eukaryota; kingdom Metazoa; phylum Chordata; class Actinopteri; order Cypriniformes; family Xenocyprididae; genus Anabarilius; species Anabarilius grahami. Next base: position 3,508,421 of record RJVU01065935.1, on the reverse strand, counting down.
CAGTCTCTATAGAGCACAGCTGATTGGTTCCTGCTGTATCAGTAGCTGCTCCAACCTCAAATACTGGGTCAGCATTTGGTGCAGCAGTTGCAGCGCGCTTTCAGAAATCCTCTACCTTCCCCAGCTCCACCTGTATAGATCTGCTATGGGTAATTCATGTATGCTATATTGTACAGCAGCATGCCTTGCTCATAGCAGCATGTCGTGTATGTATTGGCAGTAACAAGTCTTGTACTTGCTCTGCAGTAGCAGCAATAGCAGCAGCAGCGTAGCAGGTCTATTCTGCCAAGACCAAATACATTAACATTGTCATATCCATTACCATGCCATACACTCTGAGAGTTGTCATGACAGAAATATAATTGCTAATGAAATCAAGATAGATTGTCTTTTTACATACTTTTAAGGTGGCATGATTCATAAACGTTGTAGGGAATCATGAAGGATGTATGCAGTTTTACAAGACTGCAAATGTCATCTTTATCTTAAAGAAAAGCAAAAATAAAGGTTATGGTTAGGCAATTAAAATGGAACTTAATGGGGCCATAATTTGTAGGAATTAAAAGCAGAAATGGGAATCTTCTCATCTTATAAAGCATTTATATTCATTTATTCTATTAAATGAGTGTATTATTTAAGATGTAAAGCTAATTTTACATTTTGTAAAGTTTGAAAAATTGAACTTAAGTTTACACAGAAAAGGTCAGTTTAAGCATTAAAAAAAAATAATAATAATAAAAATATATATATACAGTACACACTTTTCCAAGTATTTTAACATTTAGGCCTCATTCCACTGTAAGTGTCTGACTGTAACCCCGATTTTTATTTTTATTTTTTTATTTTTTAAGAAAAGGAGGGACAAATGGAAATGAAATTGTGGAAATCAACATTGTCGACTGAGCTTTAAATGCCTTAAATACTTTGGTAAAATATCAACTGCATGCACATCTGACTATTTCAGAATAGTGACTTCATTTGACTATATTCAGTGCCCAAAGTCCATAATCGTTTCTAGCTATGCAGCTGCCATCTCTCTTTCAAACAATAAAACGCTCGATATATTGTCAGATTGCCTTATGTTATCAAAAATGATCTCTCTTGCATATTTTCCTGTTGGATAGAACAGCCATAAATGGGTGCATATTGAATTCAATTTTAATCTACCGAATTAGGCTCCTCTGTGTCACTTTGGAAAACATGATGGGAAAGGTGGCCCTGAGCAAAACTGTTTTGTAATTATTTGGGTCGTATGTTCTGCTGTGTTTACAAAGTCAAATCAGGTGGATAGCTATAATTGATCACGTGGACAAACAAGAAATCCCAAGGCTCCACTTGTGATCTCAAATGTTTTGTGTATTTAAATAAGTGAGCACAGAAATTCACATGTGCATATTCTGAACGCTGGGAGGCCGGTTTGGCCTGTATAACACGGTTCAGATTAATTATGTGATTTGAGAATATTGAACATTTTTCAGAATAGCTGCCGACAAATCAAACTCTTTCATCACCATTTTTAATTAATATTGATTGGCATGAAGTCATATTTATGCAAATAACCTGATTTGCATTTCCCAAATAATTTCTTTCTCATTTATACCATCTTCTTTGGTATAGAATTGATTCCTTTCTCTGCCAGTCAGTTACATCCCACAAATGTTTGGCATGTGCATAGTTGCTTAGATTTCCTGGGAGGTCCCTGACTGCTGAATGACCATATGGTCCTGTTACTAGCATCATCATCAAAATTATGCTCTCGTGCTGCATAGGAGATTTGATGGCTTCTGATTGGAGGATTATACTTTGAAAGGGTCATCCAATCAGCTTTCAAACACAGTGACTGGGACATCAAAAATGCTGAGAACTGCAAGTGAGAAGAACACTCAAGCTTTTTATGATCATTTGTTCATCATCGTCACGTTCACTGTGTTTACATACGACACTATTTTGCCATTCATTTTGGTCTTTCAGACATAACTTTCCAAGAACATTTGTAACCTTATCATGGCCTCCAAAATATTTTGGCTTTCCTGATTATTCGAAAGTAGTTCAGATCAAAACGATGTCAGATTTTATCTAGTTGGAAGATTATGCTGGTTGTCAAAACACTGATATAAGATTAATGTTTGGTCATACTTCTGCAGTGACTTTTATCTCTCGGGATTATTTTACTCGGAATTGACTGTCTAGTGAAAATTACTATACAAATGGGCTCCGAAAATATGAGACCACATTGAAAAGATATTTAAAACTGAAAGTTCAATTTGGATTTAACTTTCTCTTTTTTTGTAATAACTATATAATAACTGTGTTATAACTATGTAATAACTATAGTTGTAATAATGTTTTAATACAACAGCACATGAAATAAAAAAAAATGCAAAATAGAGGCATTTTCACTAGTGCTCTCAGACTTTTGCACCACTATATTTGTTATAACTGTATAGTGAGTGAAATTATCATTAACCGCTAATTTTCACATCAATAGTCAGCCAGAATGGCTCTCTGTGGAGTCTTTGTGAGAAGACTTTCTCCTGTGACACATTAGGCTGAAATGTTTTCAAACACTCATTGATTCATTATGCTTTGGGGTGACCCTGTTCAGTGGCCATGTTGACCTACCGTTTGTCACTGTCTGATTAGAAGGGAATGCAGATAACAACAAGCACTGAACCTGCAGAAATAAACATTGCATAAATGTGCTTAATTAAAGTATTCCCTGATTAGAACCTGCTAGGTCATATACTTTGTGTCCTGGTGAAACAATTACTACAGCACTGCTTTTAAAGCTGTGTCTGATTTCTGCACTAAACTGAATCGCAATCTTTTTTTTTGCTGTTTCCCCAGACACGCCCCACTGTCTGCTATTGGTCAGACAAAGATAGTCCCTCACCAAAACTCACATCATTGATTGAAACAGTGTTGTAGTGATATGATGAAGCAGTTTTTGCAAATGCAGTATTGTAAGGAATGGAGATATTGTGCATTGGTGCAGTTGAAGTGAGAATACCTTTTAAAATGGCAGGCAGGTGTGAAATTACTCATTTGTCACAAATTACTATTTTGTCACAAAAATTATGATGATGCCCAATTGAGCTTTACAAACGCAATGGCCAGTGATATTTCATGTCTTCCTGTCCTCATAAAAATGAATTGTTGTTTCTGTGCGAAAAACTGCATTGGTAGTTATTTTATTGACATCTGATCTGAATTGCAGACAATAATTGTCCTGAGTTTTGTGTTATTTCAATTATTTAGACTTTTAAGGGCTTCTCAGCATGGCAGAAATTAAGCCCATATTTTTAAAGGCTGATGATAAATCCTCCATTAATATTCATTTACCTCTGTTTATCTGAAACAGATATAATGAGCACATCCTCCATTTCACATTACTGGGGATTTTTGTTCTTTGGCATCTCTTGGGAGGCCGTACTGCATCTATTTGGCACAGTTATATGGCAAGTCATTCTCGTAGAGAAGCTCAAATTTGTCTTTGTGGCTAACAATGGACTGCTCAAGGCACTGATTCTGTTCATGCACTTTTAAAGTGTGATACAGTGCAAGGTTATTTAGCTGATCAAAACTATTTGGTCGCTCGAGCCAGTCCAACATGCATTTGATTCAGATTTTATGTGAATAGCTTACAATAAGTCGTTCCGAGTGTGAAATGAGCTGAACTGATTTGTACGGACAGTGGATGGGTTTGAGCCTTTAGCTGGATAATTCATGGCTGCCTCAGTCACTTTGTAATGATAATAGTGACATCCGCCGGGTGCTGATATCATTCTGAAGGAAAGTTTTTGTCATGCACCGAGAAAATAACTCGAACAAGAGGATTTATGGAATGCGGCTACGCTTCCTGTTGAAAATTTAAGACATTTTCTCTGTAGAAATATGATTACTAAACTAGCATTGTTTTTCTCTCTTCAAAGCAAAAATTCATTTGGTGTGTGTGTGTGTGTGTGTGTGTGTTTCTTTGTGCATGTATTTAGTGGGCAATCAGTATGGCTCATATTTAATTATCATTCAACTGAATTATTTAAGCATTATGATATTATATTATATTATATATTTACTATGCATTTACTGAAAAAAAATGCATTTTAAAATTAATTTGTAATTTGGCCCCTATATTCACTATAGTCACTATATTGTCTCTACTACTACTACTACTACTATGGAGGAATTTTTTTTTTTTTCAAAAATCACTCATAATGTTTAATATATAAGCAAAATATAACAAACACTTTTTTTGATTATTATTATTGCTGTAGTGTTATTGAATGTAGTTATTGAATAGATCAAAAGAGTCATGTTAACATTACCATTTATTTTTAGTTTTGCATTTGGTTGTA
>RJVU01065935.1:3484535-3494903 GCA_003731715.1 Anabarilius grahami | reverse complement strand
GGTAAAACTCAACTGTTTAACTCTAGGGGAGTTGGAAAATGAGCCTATTTTCAAAAAAAGTGGAGTGTTCCTTTAAGGTATAAATAGACACTAATAAGTGTATTAGATGTAATTAGAATCAGTTGTGATTTTGGAATCAATTGTGATTGTTTAACTAAGGGTCCGTTTACACTAATCAGTTTTCAACTACAAAAATAATTTTTTTTATGCGCTTTTACACGACAACAGCATTTTGGGGGCCTGAAAATAGGTTTCAAAGTGCACATTTCTGAAAAAGATATCATTATCATCTCCATGTAAACTACGAAAACGTGAATTTGCGGAAATTGTGATGTCATGCATATTACGTGTTCAGTCTATAGCCACGTAGTGTTTCTTTACAAAGCGACATCGGCAACTAGGGATGTAACGATTCATTCACTCAACTCACGCTGTGATACGATTCGATTCACAATTTATTTATTTTTTTAAATTAAATTTAAGACAAATTATAAATGAAAAAGTGTTTTTTTTATTATTTCTAAGACAAAATGCTGCATATTTCTTTGTGAAATTGAAATATCTTTGACTAAACTAAATTGAAATTTCAGAACTAATCCCAAAAAGTCCCTCCAATAAGATCTTCCAATGCTGTTTTGTGATAATCCTTAGATCCTTGAATACAGAGTAAGTTGAATAGGGAAAGGTGGTCTGGCGGAAGCTTGATATTTTACTTTAGAACTTGTTAAATATGGATATTTTTTCTTACACAAACGCATCACTTCGCTTCAGAAGGCCTTTATTAACCCCCCGGAGCCGTGTGAAGTACATTTATAATGGGTGGATGCACTTTCTTTAGCTTCATACTCGTTGGTCCTGTTGAGTTAATATAACTCTGATTGTGTTCGTCAGAAAGAAAAAAAGTCATGTACACCTTGGATGGTTTGAGGGTGAGTAAAGCTTGGGGTGATTTTCATTTTAAAGTGAACTAATCCTTTAATATCATCTTGCGGTATCTGCACCTCAACACTTAATTTTTAGTCTTTGTAAATGCCGCCAACCTGCCATTTGAATGAGGATCGGTCATCCTCAACATCAGCGCTTACCGCTGCTACGCTTGACGCTCGACTTCACGCTCGCTGCTCTCGCGCCTGTAAAGCAGCGTCACAGTAATCAGCTTCAGCGACAGCGCCCCTGCTGTTTAAAATGTGTATCGTGATTCGTTTAACATCTCAACCATCTTGAATCGTCACATATTTTCATCGATTTTCAACCGACTCGTGGTGCATCGATACATCCCTATTGCCAACTACTGGCCTGACATGCGTAATACAGCGTTTTTATTAGTTTTTGCAGATCCATGTGAACAGGAATCCTTTTACAACGTTATCGCCTGTACACTCAAACGTTTCCGTTTGTACATTGTTAGCGTGTAAATGTTCCCCATGTTGCTTTTTATGTAAAGCGTTTCAAAACAGACCTTTAATATGTTGCCTTAGAAGGCAGCTGCCTATGTTGACAACAGCTACTGAGGCAGCTCACTATATAGTTTTGTAACAGAACTAAATCTATGTAGTCCAGGGTCATCCACTAAGGTCCTCTGTCGTATAGCCTATCATTGGGCCCGGGGGGAGGGGTTGCTCACGCTCTGTGAATTTAAGTGACAGCGCTGATATGTAGTTTAAAGATTTTCTCAAGGGGACGAGTGTGTGAGAGGAAGACTGTGATCTTGGTAATCAGCACATTTACTTGTGATTGAATCTGCCTGTTACCCTGTCAGCTGGTCTCTAGCAAAAATCGTTCTGTCACACACACACACACACACACACTGCACTCTGTTAGTCTGGTTGAATATTGGTATGCACTGGATAAACTTGCTCCCCATCGCCACTGGGCAATGGAGACAATTTAGCTTTTAACAGGTACATGTCATGCCTCATTCAGACACTAATTTGTATTTTACTGTGAATTGTCCAATGCGTCTATGTGTGAACAAACGAACAGAAATCCTGCATTTCTTCCCATTTACCCATTGGCACAATATATTTCTGTCTCAGAGTAAAACAAATGAAAAGGTAAATATGACTCACAATTATCTCTCAAAAAAGCAACTTTATTTCTCATAATTTTAACTGTAATTCTCACTATTTGACTTTATATCTCACAATTATGATTTTATATCTGACAGTTGTGACTTTACTTCTCCTAGTGGAGTCTTTTTGTCTTAAAAATCCAACTTCATTTCTCATAATTGTGACTTTAGATGTAACGATTGCAACTATATTTTACAATGTGACTTTATATGCCACAATATAGCTATTTCTATATCTTACAATTCCCTATTGCATTTTTGGGTTTCCATAACCAGTATTAACGGTCAGACATATGTCATAATGTTGGAATGTCATTCATTTTGAATGCACTTCAAATAAAAAATGTCAGCCTGGAACAAATAAATGCCATGAAATGTAACAGCTTTCATTATTGCGTTTGAGCTTTGGAATGTCCAATTTGTAGTTCGTTTGTTGCTCCTATATATCTCTGATCCGTACAAACATGTTTCCAAGGAGACATAGTGATTGTTTTCATCTTGATTATTAAAGTGGTCTGTTTCTTGCCTTTACCATACCTTCACAGACATTTCATTTCTTCCAACCTTGAACCAAATCAAACACGTTCTTGTTTTCACAGTCGTGGGAGAGTATGTTTCCTCTTTATGCAGAATTGGATGGAGGCTTGTTGATGGGTATTTGTGATGAACGCTTTCTGCCTCTACATGTTAAATAACTTGTAGTTCTGTTAGCTTATCAATGGCACTTATTTATTTTCTTAAGGATCCATATCGCCATGGCAACCATTCTGAACCTGGAACTGGGTTGGAGAGAAAAAAAGACTGAATAGTAGAATCTGCATTTTAATTTTAACATTTATCTTATTATGGTGAAAGGGCAGTTTGATAATTAAGGTGTTTAATTGCATGGCTACAGCTCTCTGTGGCTGCACTGGGGACAGTAAGGAAATCCATAGAGTGTACGGGCATATGGTACTTCATAATTTAAATGGTTATTTTTGTCTGTGGTTGTCGGGTTGCTGGAGAAAATATGCAGAGATGCTGAAAGCAGCCATGGCGCATAAATTCAACCGATTAGATGGTTAGTATGGCACTGTTTTCCATTTTTGGGATTGATGCACGGCATTTAATGCTTACATGATGCAAATAACCTCTTTACTATAGTCATGTTAACATGAGGTTGTTTGGTCATGGAAATTTGTGCTATTCATTTTGTTTGCAGTGGAAATACATCAAGGCTGGTGTGACTCTTGCTATTCTTAAAAAAAAAATATTGGCATACACAATTTCATATATGGTCATCCCATAAATTAATTTAAATAAATAAAATAATAAATTAAATATAAAATACTAAAGTCACAATTTTAAAGATAGAAATGTATTATTTGATTTTCTTTTATCAAATAATTAAAATTAAGTCAATGTATGTCAATGTCAATACTTTGATTTAAGCAGGTGGAAAAAAAAGAAGAAAAAAAAAGCAATTTATAAAGATTTTATTTTTTAAATCATTCAATCAAAACATTTCAAACTAAACCTGCTATTGTTTAATTGGTATTCAGTTCATAGGTATTTTCCCTATGTCCTCAATGCCACTTTGTGTTAGTATTTTGTATTGTGCTTTTAAGTAACATTCCTTTGATGACATCATCCTACTGGAAGTGACATCATTTTAGTGGAACAACAGCAACACAAACATCAGTAAGGCTGCATCAAAAATTGCATACTCTCTTGAGTAGGTATTTATTTTGAATAAGTAATTACTTAACGACTGCTAAAAAAAATTATGTTCTAAATAGTATGAATGTGTGTAGTGTGAATGTAATTTGGACGTGCTACATCTGCCAGGTTGTCATTGTCATGTGACATATAGCATCAGTTGCGTTGCTCCCGTGGCCTCATGGGATAGTAAAGTGTCCATCATATGCACACTTAAGAATCTCGACCTGAAGAAGTAGGTAATCCGGGTACTTTTTGCCTACTCTTTTATGAGTACTGTGAATTCGGACATACTTCTTTTGTCACATACTGTTTTTCGCCTACTATATAGTAGGGAAGTATGTGATTTTGGATGCAGCCTAGTTTTAGCAATGGATTTGATGAATTCAGTGTTGTATGTTTTGCAATTAACAGTTGGTTTTTAAATATTACATCTGGTAACATAACATTGCTGAAAGAGGTTTAATGTTATTAAAAGACTTAAAAAATATCAACATTAAGTTGACACACTCATCAACTCTCAATGTCTCACTTAACGTGGTGTGCCTTAACGTTTACACCTGTTATGTTCTATCCTGTTTATTTTAGCTATAGTAGTTTAGTATTTTAAGTTGTATTGAATACTGTTTTCATCTAAGCTTCATCAGATGAAAGCTCAGATGAATGGAGTCAGACGATGTAGCCTCAGACTTTTGGACCCCATCATAAACACAATGGTTTGTAGCGCAAATACTTTTGCCATTTACTTCTTCTTGTTATTTAGCCCTTAAAAGGACAGTTCCCCCTAAAATGAAAACTAAAGGGTTAGTTCACCCAAAAATGAAATTTCTGTCATTTATTACTCACCCTCATGTCGTTCCAAACCCGTAAGACCTTCATTCATCTTCGGAACACAAATTAAGATATTTTTGATGAAATCCAAGAGGGTTTGTTTTATCCTCAAAAGAAAAAGCAACGAAATTACCACATTCAAGGTCCAGAAAAGTAGTAAAAACATCGTTAAAATAGTCAACGTGACTACAGTGGTTCAACCTTAATGTTATGAAGCGACGAGAACACTTTTTGTGCGCAAAAATAAAACTAAAATAATGACTTTATTCAACAAATTTGTCTCTCCCCTGTCAGTCTCGAACGCAGTTGACGCAGTGAACGCAGTTCAGCGCTTCTGTGTTTACGTCTGAACGATGACTCATTATTGGCCGGCTCCTGCATCAGCATCATACGCATGTGTAGTGCTGCTCACATGAACAGGCGTCTGCCAATACTGAGCCGGCGTTCAGACGTAGAACCTGGAAGTGCTGCAACGTAAATAGCGTAGGAGAAAGACAGGGCAGAGACGAATTTGTTGAATAAAGTCGTTATTTTAGTTTTGTTTTTGCGCACAAAAGTATTCTCGTAGCTTCATAACATTAAGTTTGAACCACTGTAGTCACGTTGACTATTTTAACAATGTCTTTACTACTCTTTTTGACCTTGAATGTGGTAATTTCGTTGTTTTCTATGGAGGATAAAAAACATCTTGGATTTCATCAAAAATATCTTAATTTGTGTTCCTGAGATGAACGAAGGTCTTACAAATGTGGAACGAAATGTGAGTAATTAACGACAGAAATTTTATTTTGGGGTGAGCAAACCCTTTAAGGCATCATTTTCTCACTGTGTTGCATTTTTATTAATCTTGATTTCTCACAACTTGAATTGGAAGTCTCAACACATTCAAAGAAAATAGCTTACTTCCACATTGCAAAATAAGGTGGATATTTTCTCCTCCAATCAAAATGAATGGATCTTTAGGTATGGCTAAAGGTCCATCTACATGCATGACTGCAATGATCATACATATCTTTTTTTTCCTCTCCTTTTCTATCAAATTCAAAATCATACTACAGATCTGAAGCAAATTTTGTGATACTTGGGCATTTCTTGATGCAAGTCGGCAGCTCTTGAGGTGAACAGATGCTTGTCTCAATCTGGGAATACAAGTCCTCAAGTCCACAAGTGTACTTCACTGCATCTCTCATGCTCATCAGATCAGTGAAGAAGACTTTGGCTGTCATCAGCATGTTGCTTCAACACTGAGGTGCAATGATTGCAGCTTTCTTCTCTGATTAGCAGTGACAAATTAGAGAAAGAAAACAGATAGTGAGAAGGATCAGCATTCTGTGTGTGTGAGAGAATATCTTCTCAGTTCGCTAAATGATAGAAGTAAAAGCAAAATTAGTTGAACATGAGAAGAAACTGTTACAAGTGTAGCATGTCCAAAAGTCTGAGAGATTACTACTGAAAAATGCTTCTATTTTTTTTTTTATTTACTTCAATAAATGTTTTTTTCATTATAAATCATATTAGCAGTTTGACAGTTTGAATTAAATGTTGAATTGAAAAATGGTGCCATGCAGATTTCTTTTACATTTTTTCTAAATCCTAAAACTTGTTTATTTGCAGACTTAAATTGGATTTTGGACCTCACTGTATCCACCTTATTTTTATTGGAAGAGCACAGAAACAGTCTGTTATGCTGTTTAAAGGGTTAGTTCATCCAAAAATGAAAATTCTGTCATTAATTACTCACCCTCATGTCGTTCCACACCCGTAAGACCTTCATTCATCTTCGGAACACAAATTTTAAAAGATATTTTTGATAAAATCCGATGGCTCAGTGAGGCCTCCATTGACAGCAAGATAATAAAGAAAGCTAATAAAGATGCTAATAAAGAATAAGAAAGGTAATAAAGATGTATTTAAAACAGTTCACGTGCCTACAGTGGTTCAACCTTAATGTTATGAAGTGACAAGATTACTTTTTGTGTGCCAAAAAAACAAACAAAATAATGACAAAATTCAACAATATCTAGTGATGGACGATTTCAAAACACTGCTTCATGAAGCTTTACAAATCTTTTGTTTCGAATCAGTGGTTCAGAGTGTGTATCAAACTGCCAAAATCATGTGATTTCAGAAACGAGGCTTCATTTTCTAGGCTTGACTGTGTTTATGGGGCGCAGTTTAACATGTCTTAATGCTTCGTTTTTAAAAAAAAAATAACGCTGTATTTTTCATATATTTTAACTTTATTCTACACTGCTGTCTCCATTGTCATTTGAACGGCCAGTTTGGCTTCCTGGATCTATGATACCACTCCCTCCGAAATAAGCAATGGGCTCAGATTGGTTAGCTGGCGCAGTGTATTGTGATTCGCTGAAGCGTCAGACCCAGATAGCAGTAGTGATGAAGAGGGTCAAGCGGAACCTCTGCAAGCACAGTTTTTAAAGGACGTTTATGAATGGCATTTCCGTTTGTATTTGTGTCAAAGTGTTTAGATATGCTGTCACTTGTATGTTACTGCTGTTTGTTAGCTTTCAATATATGGTTTTATCCTGATGAAAGCTTTACTGTAGCTGAATACATGACTGAGTATTAGCATTTTTGTGAAGGTTTTGTTTAATTTATAGCATGAAAAACTGTTTGTCTATGAACATAGAAGTTTGATGGTGTTTGTTGGTGTTTGTTGGCATTTGTTGAAGTTTGCAATAGAATTTAGCTAACTGGCTAGCAAAGCAAAAACGCGTTGGCCTTTGTTTATGTCCTTGATACAACCAAAAAATAGCAACATAATACATTTAAAAGACATGTACAAACAATAAAACTTACTTACAGTGTGGAGCCCATAAACAGCAGCTTCTGCTTTTAAAGTGGGAACTGCTTCATCTTTCAGTAATAGCCTTTGTGCAAATCCAGCATTAAACTCGTGTAGATTCTGGAAGCTGTCTTCCACGCCGCATCCAGTGTAGACAATATCAACTCTTCCTCTTCCATAATGCCGCGTGACATGGCCTCGCCCACTTTGTTGCGTGTTCCCGTGGGCAGGGTTTATGTTAATTGCAGGGTTTATGATGTCACCAACCCAGGAAGAAGCTCATTGAACTCCAAACCAGTCTTAATTGTAGGCATTAAACTGCCATAACTTTACAAGAAAATATCTCTGTTTGCATTGAACTTTCAACGCTGTAACTTTGCAGATACTGTTTATGCTCAAGCAGCAACATTACACACTAACTAAAGTTAAAAAAGTGAAATCGCAATAAACCACCCCTTTAAGTCATAAGTGTTTCGAAATTTCAATGGTTCACCACTGGGGGGTGTGATTTTGGCATTTTGATACACGCTCTGAACCACTGATTCGAAACAAAAGGTTCCTAAAGCTTCGAAGCTTCATGAAGCAGTGTTTTGAAATCGCCCACCACTAGATATTGAATAAAGTCGTTATTTTGTTATTTTTGGCACACAAAAAGTATTCTCGTCGCTTCATAACATTAAGGTTGAACCACTGTAGTCACATGAACTGTTTTAAATATGTCTTTAGTAGCTTTCTGGGCATCTGAAAGTGTTAATTATCTTTCTGTCAATAGAGGCCTCACTGAGCCATCGGATTTTATCATCTTAATTTGTGTTCTGAGGATGAACGAAGGTCTTAAGAAAATAGCTCACTTCTGCATTGCAAAATAATGTGGATATTTTCCCCTCTAATCAAAATGAATGAATTTGAATTTTTAGATATGAAATGAGATCCATCTACTCCTTTTTTTTTTCTGTTGCAACAATCATAGATTTGTTTCGTTAGCATTGAAAATGCTTTATTAAACCATGTGTGTGTGTAACTGCGATAATGTTGCGGTTTTTGTCAGTGTGGTCAAATTTAACGGGCTAATCAGTGCTGTTTTCACTCCGTTGGAGTGTTGTTCACAGCTGTTCCCGAATCAGCCCCCTGCGTCTGCGTATGGATCACACCTTTGACCCCCACTGAAAAATTCCCAAGCGCAGGAGCCCCACCAGCTGAGAGCTATTTTGTTCATGATCAGATATCTGCTGCAGTCTCTAACCCAGGGGTCAGGGCTGCGGGTGGGTGCTGGCGTGGGCTAAATCACCGATTTAATCAGTGATTGCTCACTCTCCTGTCCAGGCTTATCACAGCAGGGCATGTGAGAGGGCTGCATGCTTGCATAGACCTTTTATCCAGAGTGGCAATATATGTGGGATCTCTGTTGCATCCTTGAGGTGAATTTCACCCTCCATTTCCCATCCACGCTGCAGACCCCTCCAGTGCACGTTCCACCTTCTAAAATTTGCATATCTTATGGATGCTGGACGGAATGAACCTTCGTTGGAGCTGGATTGGTCCTGACATATGTTGCTGGCACAGCAGTAAATTGTTAGAGATAGAGGTTAATGAATTACAGCTTATTGCCGCATTTATCCCAGACTACAGCAGGGCGCTGGAGGACCCACGTGGAGAGGGCTGCATAGACAAAGAATCGATAGTTTTTAACCAACGCTTTGCTTTTAAAGCTGCAGTCCACAACTTTTTTTTAGTTAAAAATGATCCAAAATCTATTTTTGAGCAAGTACATAACCAGCCAGTGTTCAAAACTATCTAATTATCTTGTCTCGATTCACAACAGTAAGCTTGTAATAATGTTTTATAATAAGAGCGACCTGGCGGATTTCCGGGGGGAAATTTGAGCATGCAGCAGTTCCTCTGTGCGTCATTACGTCACGTCCGTAAACAAAGGAAGGAGTCCCGTCGAGAGGCTAGTCGGTTCACGTGAGGATGCTGCCGGTAGCGGCACATTTATAGCCTTTTCTCACAGCAGCTGAAATAATTAAACTAATAATTTTGATGGCGGATTGTAATCCAGAAATATCCAAATGACAATCATCAGTGACAACTGGAGATTCACCCGTAGCCAAAAAGGAAAAGACTTGGACTGTGGAGTGACTACAGGAATTGAAATCTACAGGTAACGCTAATACACACTAAATACACAGTCACGCAATGCTGATGTTGTTAACATTAACAATTTGAGAACAAAGTATAACAGTAATAATAATTTGCACGGTTTGACGTGATCCGAGTTAAGCAATCATTAGATTTAATCATCATTGGCAGTGCGATTTATTGTAGGCCTAATGCTTTTTTTCTCAGTTGGTCAGAACAAAAGTGGCAGACATGTTACTTACTTGTTCAGATGATATTTTCCAGTGAAAATTCTTATATTGGTCATACTTTCAAGATGTAGAATCTATGATTCTGAAGTTCAGTATCCACCGGTGCGGTGACTGACAGCAAGCATTAGATTCATCCGCGCTGACGAGCTGTGCCAATGCACAACGCACGTAACGATAACTATTCCGCATATGACTGCAATCGCATGTTTCAAACAGAGATGGCGACAAAGAGGAAAAATTGCGGACAGCAGCTTTAAGTTATACTGTTTTACGTGGTTTTGTTTTATGTACAGCTTGAGGCCCATTGTTTCAAACTAAAGGAATGAATTCATTGAACAACATGGCCAGCAAACATCAGTGAGGAGTTGTTACTCCACTATCATTAAAAATTAATAGTTCTGATGGTAATGAAACCAATTTTTGAATGTTTTACATACAATAATCATGCAACTTACAAAAAAATAAGCAAAGATAAATATATATATATACAGTACAGTCCAAAAGTTTGGAACCACTAAGATTTTTAATGTTTTTAAAAGAAGTTTCGTCTGCTCACCAAGGCTACATTTATTTAATTAAAAATACAGTAAAAA
>RJVU01065935.1:3446527-3480377 GCA_003731715.1 Anabarilius grahami | reverse complement strand
AAGTTGTTAATGGTCATAATTGTTTGATTGGAATGTTGTTGCAAAAGCAAATAATGATCCAGGAACAGGTTCTAGTCTACTTTTCTAAATTACATTGTGCACTGTATTAAACAGTTCAATTCAAATTCAAACAGTCAACATTCAAATTCATCATTAGGCCCTTTCACACATACAGTCTTTACTGGTAAGATATAATGTGTGAACAGGACCTTTTCAAAAATACCGGTTAGCGGGTCTGGCAATTTACCGGTATGAGAAGTTGTAACATTACCAGAATGCAAAATTACCGATATGATTCTGTGTTAACAAATGTGACCCTGGACCATAAAACCAGTCTTAAGTTGAATGTGTATATTTGTAGCAATAGCCAACAATACATTGGATAGGTCAAAATGATCGAAATGATTAAAAATGCCAAAAATGATTAGGATATTAAGTAAAGATCATGTTCCATGAAGATATTTTGTAAATGTCCTACCGTAGTGGATATGCATTGCTAACGACTTCATTTGGTCAACTTCAAAGGCGATTTTCTCAATATTTCGATTTTTTTGCACCCTCAGATTCCAGATTTTCAAATAGTTGTATCTCGGCCAAATATTGACCTATCCTAACAAATCATATATCAGTGGAAAGTGTATTTATTCTGCTTTCAGAAGATGTATAAAGCTCAATTTAAAAAAATTGACCCTTATTCAGGGTCACAAATAATGGATATTAGTCTACTGGTAGCACGTATGAGGTCCGAACGCGCTGACGTTTGCATTGGGCCAACCATAAAGCTCTCTCTGAGCTGTTTACTGTAAGTTCCAATGCTTTTAATTATTTTTCTGTGTAAACATGCGCTAAATGGACGTCTGACCGTTGCGCCGCGTCTCGCTCTCGAGACCCTGCCTTGTTTTCCATTTATTAAGCGCTGCGGCTCGGCAGTTATTGGGCTAACTGCAGTACTGTAGTAACTTATGCGTCTGTCTCGTGTTTTTAAGAGCAAAACCGCGTTCATCCCCTTCCGCCGGTCACTAAAAAAAGAGTAGGCTAACTAAAATGATACTAGCGCGTCTCCTCATCCAGGTTGATGAAGAAAACTGCTCAGCGTTTAAAGTTAATTTCCGACGATTGACATCAGAGAGTTTACCGGTAGGCTATTTTGGGAGTCATGTATGGTACATTTGTGCATTTCCACTGGGGTTAGCTGTGTGAAAGGGGCTATTGTCTTGTGCTAAGGCTGGGAATTTAAGTCAAATTAGTGAAATTTCACTTTTTCTGCAATAGTTTTAACATTGCAGCACTCTGAAAGTTTCATATGGAGCAAGATATAAATGTTTGAAGACTTTTCACATTTTCCATTTTTGCTGGCAAGCATGAAAACGCATTCAAACATATGCTGTAAATCAAAAGTGATTTCCCCGAATGCTTTTTTTCAGTCCTTAATCATGTATGCACAAAATTCAAGTATTTCTAAGAGTTTCTGAGTTATCAATTATGTTTTTGTGTTTGAATAGGCCTATAGAAGAGCTCTCCCTCCCTGTTTTTGCTTAATGCACAAGACCTTAATGTTTAGTTGCTTTTTATGCCTAGATGAATTGCACAGCTGAGATAACTTGTTGGGTTTNTCCTACCGTAGTGGATATGCATTGCTAACGACTTCATTTGGTCAACTTCAAAGGCGATTTTCTCAATATTTCGATTTTTTTGCACCCTAAGATTCCAGATTTTCAAATAGTTGTATCTCGGCCAAATATTGACCTATCCTAACAAATCATATATCAGTGGAAAGTGTATTTATTCTGCTTTCAGAAGATGTATAAAGCTCAATTTAAAAAAATTGACCCTTATTCAGGGTCACAAATAATGGATATTAGTCTACTGGTAGCACGTATGAGGTCCGAACGCGCTGACGTTTGCATTGGGCCAACCATAAAGCTCTCTCTGAGCTGTTTACTGTAAGTTCCAATGCTTTTAATTATTTTTCTGTGTAAACATGCGCTAAATGGACGTCTGACCGTTGCGCCGCGTCTCGCTCTCGAGACCCTGCCTTGTTTTCCATTTATTTAGCGCTGCGGCTCGGCAGTTATTGGGCTAACTGCAGTACTGTAGTAACTTATGCGTCTGTTTGAATGCTTTTTTCAGTCCTTAATCATGTATGCACAAAATTCAAGTATTTCTAAGAGTTTCTGAGTTATCAATTATGTTTTTGTGTTTGAATAGGCCTATAGAAGAGCTCTCCCTCCCTGTTTTTGCTTAATGCACAAGACCTTAATGTTTAGTTGCTTTTTATGCCTAGATGAATTGCACAGCTGAGATAACTTGTTGGGTTTTTTTTTTCTCATTCATTCTTACAAATAATGAATTATGAATCATGGTGCATGCAGAGATGAAAGCAATGCGAGGGCATGTTTCCGCCCCGCCAGACGAGCGATATTGGCAGCGCCTTCTGCTTTGTGTGCCCCAAGTTATGATGATGCTTTAACAGTAATTGATCCAGCCATGTGAATCAGTCCGGATCAGAATATTATCTTATCCGAGAAGGACTATGAGACAATAATGTTAAAAAAAAAAGGGATACCTCTGCAGGCTCTGGCAGTCAGATCACGTGACCAGTGGAAATCTCTACTGTGCTGTGGGTTGGATTGCATCAGCAAACTATTGCATTGGTTTATGCTCTGAGATTGGAGTGAAAAATCATGTCCTTATTGTGTGTTACACTAATGGACACGGGAAGGAAGCCCAAACCGAGTGCTTTCTTTGTTTGCATGTGTCATGGTAGGTTTCCTTGTTTTTTGTTATTTTTCATTCCTGCTAAAACAAAATCTTTTGATTAAATGTGTGATGAGAATACCCATACATTTTAAAACTGGTCTCAATACAGATTTTTTTTACATTGGAGGTGGCAATAATGTCAAAATGTCTAAAAATATATATATCATTTTTTATTTTTATTTCACTCTGAATTGGGCCATAGTTCTGTGGAAATTGATTTCCTTCCTGCCTTTGACCTCACCAAAAACAGTTCTAATTAAAGCTGCAAGCAGCGATGAAACCTGTGCACACCCATGCCACCACCACCTGGTGGCTTTAGGAAAACAGAGCACGGTGGGCAATATGCATTTACGTATACATAAATATAGGAGGAGAACGTCAGTCATTTGTATTTGCCACACTTCCTGCTGCCAGCTGGTGGCGATATGACTATCCACTTTATTCCTGACTAGCCTAATGCGTTTCGAATCATGGGTTGCACTTCCAGTTTGGGGAACTTCCATTCAAAAAGACTGAAATGAATAATTTCAAATCATAAGGTTGCCCTACAAATAAAGCTTATCCGTCAGTTTGACTGAATGAGCTGTCAATTTTTCTTTCATGTTTTATTTTCAGACATCATGAGAATAACGTACTTGGTATTTTAATGTAACATGTTATAACAAGAATATCTATGGCAAGAATTCTTTTCAGTCGCTGCTTTCTATCATAGTGATTATTTTCTTTTGTCCCTTTGCATACCGCTGTAATAGTATGAAAAAGGACAACATATACTGCACATTTGTGGTCTGTTCTCCTCATATAATTTACAGTATATCCCATTAATAATTCATCGGAATGCACAAAGAATCTCTTGTTTTTCTCCTCAAATCCTCAAGTCTCTTTCCAGGTTTGTTTTCACAGGTAAATACAATTTATTATCTGTAAAAATGATGGAAAAACTTTGAAATAGTATCACGCAATGCTGAAGTTCATGAACATTTTTTATCAAGGCAATGTATTTTACATAATACAGATATATATCACTATAGTTATATTTAACCCGTCTGTTATTGCTGTGGAAAGAATCGCGCTTTTTCATGGTCTATTGAAAGTACCTTGTTAATGCTTTTACACTTTTAAATGTCCTTCTAATGTTCGTTGGTTGAATAGTGAGTACAATAATGTAATCTCATTGTACCCAGTTTAAAAAAAAATGCATTATTACATTCATAGAGCGAGCCTTTCACTGACTGTTTACAGCTTAACAGAAGTTACACCCATAATTCGCGCAAAGTGTCATGGGGTGTAGGAATAAGGTGGATAACTAAATTTTGGCATGTATATGTCTTCAGGCCAGGGCACTTATCAATTATGTGAAGTTTGGGGTAGTTTGGACATTGTATGCTTGAGTTACAACAACTTCCTGTTTCATGGCGTTAATCGCATACATTAGCACTTAGCCAAGTGTTGCATGATTGAACATGTTTCTAACATGTTTGATACTTCATTGCATATTTAAATGTGTTTCAGGGAATGAATTACAGTGTAAAGCATGTAATTTCCTGTTGCCCGCAGGTGGCGCTATGACTGTAACTAAATATTGCCATGTAGATGTCTTCAGGTCTTAATTGAAATTGAGTAATTTTGCCACACCTAATTCTGAAACTCATATCAGATGTAAATTTTCACCACTTCTGACGCGTGTGCAAAGTTTCATGAGTTTTTGAGCATGTTTAGGCCCTCAAAAATGTGATTCATTTTGGAGAAGAAGAATAATTGACTGAGCAATTACAATAGGGTCCTTACACCATCGGTGCTCGGGCCCTAAAAAACATCTATCCTTCCTTTTAAAAGTTGCACAGCCTATTAATAATATTAATATTAATTATAGGTTACACAATGATTTCAATGAGCTTTTTATATCTGGCCAGTAAGTTTCCCAAAAACGTGTCATCAGAGTAGTTTAAAAGTTCTTCATTTTTGTCTCATGATTCATAGTTTTTGCTAGAAATGTTTGATTCATTTGCATGAAACAGTTCAATATGTCTGTTTCAGTGAATCGACTCAGAACTCATCATTTCTTTTCGTCATAACTCAAAAATATTCATAAAACCCTCTTTGTAGCATTGTATATATATTCAATTATAAATATACATAGATAATATTGTTTATTGGTTAGTTGAAAGTAGTCCTTTTGAGGGGACCTTTTTTAATCTCATTTCATAGAATGTCTCTTCACAGTATATTCTGTTAAATATGTAGACTTCATGCGAAAAGTTCTGAGTTATGACTAAAACAAGTCAAAAGAGGTTTTTTTTGCTACATTGCTACACACGAATGAATCAAATTTACCATGTGATTCACTTTACTTTTTTCCTATTATACAGTATATAGCATTTATTTATATGGGCTATTGTTTTTCTGTAATCATATAGCAAAACAGACCTGCAGCCCATTTATAGGTCTCGACACATCTTGAGAACCACTGTGTTAAAACATACACCTACAAGCCAGCAATTTCATCACATTATTCAGGTTGCGTGAAAGTAATGCACTCAGATATTTCAGTGATCTTCATCTGTTTGTTTGTGGCTAGGTTTTAACCTAGTCATTCATAATGGATGAGTTGTGAATCATTTAGGATATGTACTAGGAACTATTCTTGTCTTCACTGAGATGCAACAGAACTCCTTAATAAAGCTAAACTAATATCACAGTGCAGGAGAATTAATGACCACATTATAAAATATGAGTACTTCCCTTAAGGCAGTTCTGAATATGAAAACAATCATCTCTACAGAGTCTGTCGTCTTAGGTTTTGCTCATTATTGGCTAATATCCTATGATTGCATTTGCCTCTGATTGTTATATCTACACCTTACATACTAAAGTGACTTATTGCAGCATTGTAGATATTTATTAAGTGTTTTTTTGTTTTGTTTTTTACATATTCATTACTCAGAAACGTAACAGATATATCTTGACCTAGATTTGGTTGCCATAAATTCTGTTCTAAAAATGCATCTGTGAATGAATGTGTTGATATTTACGTGTTGTTGCTGTGTTCAGTATAAGGACATTGTCTCTTGTTTCTGTGCAGAGAGATACGAATAGCATGTCAATCTGCTGTATGTAATTGTGCCAACAGTCCAAACAGATGTATGCATACTAACTTGTCCACACTTGATTAGAGCAGATGCCATATGTTGCCCATTATAACATCAAACGAAGGTTTCCACTGGTTATGGCAGACCGTATGTAAACATGACCTCTGCTAAGCAAAGCAAATTAAATGGTTACATGTATTTTAATTTCATATCATACACACCCTTTGCATATTCTCTTATTTTACTGTAAGAATGCTTTTATTTCAAAGCACAGATTTAATCATTATTATGTGACGTTGTTGTGCATTTTTGTACATTTCCTATATTTTTACATATTCATACTTTTTTATATTTGGTTATGATAGTACCCTAACAAAAAATAAGTATACTTAAAGTTTATTAAATATACATTTTATTAAAGCTGCAGTCCGCCATTTTTCCTCTTTGTCGCCATCTCTGTTTGAAACCTGCAATTGCAGTCATATGCGGAATAGATATCTGTACGTGCGTTGTGCCTCGGCACAGCTCGTCAGCGCGGATGAATCTAATGCTTGCTGTCAGTCACCGCACCGGTGGATACTGAACTTTAGAATCATAGATTCTACATCTTGAAAGTATGACCAATATAAGAATTTTCACTGGAAAATATCATCTGAACAAGTAAGTAACATTTCTGCCACTTTTGTTCTAACCAACTGAGGAAAAAAGCATTAGGCCTACGATAAATCGCACTGCCAATGATGATTAAATCTAACGATCGCTTAGCTCGGATCACGTCAAACCGTGCAAATTATTATTACTGTTATACTTTGTTCTCAAATTGTTAATGTTAACAACATCAGCATTGCGTGACTGTGTATTTAGTGTGTATTAGCGTTACCTGTAGATTTTAATTTCTGTAGCCACTCCACAGTCCAAAGTCTTTTGTTTTTTGACTACGGCTGAATCTCCAGTTGTCACTGATGATTGTCATTTGGATCTTTCTGGATTACAATCCGCCATCAAAATGATAAGTTTAATTATTTCAGCTGCTGTGAGAACAGGCTATAAATGATCCGCTACAAGCAGCATCCTCACATGATAAAACCGGCTAGCCTGGACGGGACTCCTTCCTTTCTGTTTACGGACGTGATGTAATGACGCAAAGACGAACTGCTGCATGCTTGAATTTCCCGCAGAAATTATTATAAAACATTATTACAAGCTTACCGTTGTGAATCGAGCTAAGATAATTAGATAGTTTTGAAAACTGGCTGGTTATGTACTTGCTTAAAAATTTATTTTGGATCATTTTTAACCAAAAAAAGTTACGGACTGCAGCTTTAAATATACTATATAAGTAAAGTTCTAGTATATTTTCTATCCATACTTTATGCAGTAAGTACACTAATATCAATGTAGTAGTATACTTGTAATACTTGTTTCAATATTATTTTGGACTAAATTGGCCCACTTATTGGATAAAGTATACTTTTTAGTATACGTTAAGTGTAACAGTAGTAAACTTTGCGTACACAACCAGTTTACAACTACATTTTTTATTTGTACTGCAACTATACTACAAGTCAACTTATATACTGATAGTTTACTAGTTAAATACTTGTAGTTTATGAAAGTAAACTTTAAAGTATAGCCTACTCTCAGAAAAATACTTTATTCTGCAAATATACTTAACATCATACTTATAGTTAACTAGTTATATATTATTTTTGCACTTAAAGTACACTAGTATGTTCCTAGGTATTAATTTTATACTTGAAATATACCTTTAACTGTATTTTAACTCTTTCCCTGCTAGTGTTTTTTTTTTAAGTCAGCCCTGCGCCAGCATATTTTATCATTTTCACAAAATGTTCATGGCCCTTGAAATATTTTGTTGTATGAATACAGTGGTGGTCAGAATTATTGGCACCCCTGGTAAATATGATCAAAGATGACTGTACAAATATATCTGCATTGTTTATCCTTTTGATCTTTAATTCATAAAATTAGCAAAAAATCTAACCTTTCATTGAAGGAAAAGAATTGAAAGTGGGGGGGAAATCACATTATGAAATAAATGTTTTTCTCCAAAACACGTTGGCCACAATTACTGGCCCCCTTTTATTCAATACATTTTGCAACCTCCTTTTGCCAAGGTCTTCACCTATAATGCCTGATGAGTTTGAAGAACACCTGACAAGAGATCAGAGACCATTCCTTCATACAGAATCCCTACAGATCCTTCAGATTCCCTGCTCCATGTTGGTGGTTCTTCAGTTCACTCCACTCATTTTCTTTAGGGTTCAGGTCAGGGGACTGGGATGGTCATGGCAGAAGCTTCATTTTGTGCTCAGTGACATATTTTTGTGTTTGTTTTGATGTTTGTTTTGGATCATTGTCCTGATGGAAGATCCAACAACGGCCCATTATTGGATTTCTAGCAGAAGCGGTCAGGTTTTGATTTTTTTATCTGCTGGTATTTGATAGAATCCATGATACCATGTATCTGAACAAGATGTCCAGGACCTCCAGCAGAAAAATAGGCCCACAACATTAAAGATCCAGTGTTATATTTAACCATGGGCATGGGGTACTTTTTACCCATGTGTGCACCAAATCCATCTGGTGGGTTTGCTGCCAAAAAACAATTTTTTTTAGTTTCATCTGACCATAGAAGCCGGTCCCTTTTGAAGTTTCAGTCGTGTCTGACAACTGAATATGCTGGAGATTGTTTCTGGAGAGCAGAGGATTTTTTTTTAAACCCTCTCGAACAACTTGTGGGGATGTAGGTGATGTTTGATAGTTTGTTTTTAGGCTTTCTGAGACTAAAGACTCAACTAATCTCTGCAATTCTCCAGCTGTGATCCTTGGAGAGTCTTTGGCCACTCAAAATCTCCTCCTCATTAGGACGATTTAGACACACGTCCTCTTCCAGGTAGATTTGTAACATCTTTAGTTGAATGGAATTTTTTGAATCTGTTTTCTTATAGCCATTTTCTATTTTGTGAAGCTCAACAATCTTTTGCTGCACATCAGAACTATATTCTTTGGTTTTACTCATTGTCATGAATGATTACGGGAATTTGGCCTTTGTGTTTCCTCATGTTTATACTCCTGTGGAACAGGAAGTCATGGCTGGACAATATCATGTTCATGATCACCCTGGTGTGCTAAAAAAAATTTTTTTTAAATATGAATGGGAATATACTTCAGAGATATTTTAACCATTAAAAATTCTTGGGGTGCCAATAATTGTGGCCAACGTGTTTTTCTAGAAAAACATTTATTTCATAATGTGATTTTCCCCCCACTTTCAATTCTTTTCCTTCAATGAAAGGTTAGATTTTTGCTAATTTTATGAATTAAAGATCAAAAGGATAAACAATGCAGATTTATTTTTACAGTCATCTTTGATCATATTTGAGTATATTTCTGAGAAGTACATAAAGGTAGAATGAATATATACCTTCTTATTTTTATTTAAAATGTCCCTAATGGGACTCTTGAATAAACTTCTTTTTTGTAAGGGCCTCTAAAACATACAGTATCAAATAACCGCTTTTACAAATCATCTGTTCTGTCAATGAAATGCTGGTGGGAACTGAATTACTGGAACATTTAAAGGTACTGCTACAGGTCACTGAGTTCAGTATTCAGAAATAGTCCCAGAGCAGGATTCTCGTTATCATTAAATGATGTAGAAACTTTGAATAATACATTTTTAATGCCTAATTTATTTATAAGTCAATCAAGATGGGACTTGTAACAAAACTAAAGTAATTTGCATTCTTTGTGTGGTGAAGTGTACTTCAAAGCTATATCAAAGCTTAGTATAAAATGTATTTTGTGTGCTCACAAATGATGATTTAAGAGCTTTTGAACACAGCATTTTTAATGTGAAATTTAATCTGTCATCTGTGTTACATTACCTTGGAACATCTTTATAGTCTTGGCAATTCCAGTTCCCACCAGCTCTTCGTTGACGGTACAGAGGATTTGAAACATTTGTACATATGCACACACTCACTGTATGTAGAAGTGTTTACATTTTAGAATCTGTCAATTCATTTATATTGTACCTCTTAGTCTATATCCAAACTTTAAAAAGTCTATGTGTGCTAGAAACAATTTATTTACAAAAACCTAAGAATAATAATGAGATCATGTTGGTATTGCAGAAGCTCAGAATTTTAACAGGTGAAAAAAAAAATAGTCCTAATAGGAACACAATTGTCTGAAACTGGCTTCTACCTGTGAATCATTAAAATAAGTACCGCAATTTTTGGATAAAACCCTACAGTTCATGAATCTGGATGACTGCTGTGAAAATGAAGACTAAGGAATTTTCCGTAGAACTTAAAGTAAAACAAATAAATTAGGCAAAGGGTGTTTGGATGTCCTGTTGGGAAGCTTTGGTTCAGTTATCAGGAAGTTAAAGCTACATCAAAGCACAGAGACACTGTCTAGGAAAGGTCGTCTCTCAAAACTCCCTGCTTGAGCATGATGGAGAGCTGGGAGAGAAGTCGCGGCGAACTCAACAATCACTTTGAAGGGGCTACAGAGTTCAGTAACTGAGAACAGAGTAAAAGTGCCAGCCGAATCTAGAGCTCTACATAACACTGGCTCGTATGGGAGGGTGGTACAAAAAAAGCCATTACTCAAAAAGATCCATGTGAAATCACGTCTGGAGCCCGGCAAAAAGCATAATAGTGACCCAGTTGGAATGTGGGAAATGATTTTGTGGTCATGATGAGAGCAGGATGGAACCTTTCAGGCAATATTTTCAAACACCATTCCTACAGTTAAGAATGGTGATGATAGGATCATGCTGCTTTTCATTAGCAGGGAATAGGCATCTTGTTCAGATCAAAAGAAGAATGGATGGTGCATATGAACTGCTTCAGTCTGCTGAAAAACTAGAGCCCGAGAGAAAGTCTTTTGCCGTGATGAACACAAGACCAGATATGAAAGATAAATATCCTGCCTTTTGGTATCAAATTTAGTCTAATTGAGAGTGTGTGGTGCAGTTTGTCTTACTGATCAGCTAAATATTTCACTCACATAAAAAATCTGCAGCCAAACAGGCCAAGATAGCACCAAAAACTGTAAGTAAGTAATGCTGAGGGTTATTTTTTTCTCTATTTTTTTAAACAAAGGAAATTATTAGGCTTCTTAAACAATAAATTTCATTTTTTTAACATTCTGTTTACAGTATGTGTGTGTGTTGAATTTACATCAATTATTACTGTTGGATTTCATTCGTATTTTTTCATATACACATTTTTGAATGTTTGGATAGACACTAAAACATGCAATATCAATTTATTGACCATTTTCTTATGAAAATTCATTATGAAAACTCTTCTATGAATCAAGAAACTTGAAAACTTGCTGGAAATGAAATTTCTGAATTTTAACTATCATTACTGGTGAAACTTCATTGTTATACATAAGTTTCACTAATTTACTAATTTGTGTGTCACGATTCTAATGACCAGGCTTTATAAATAACTTAGAACAGAATGAAACCTTAATGTCAAAAGCATTAACTGCGTTAAATGAGATTCTGTTAAATCTATGCAATTAACCTTCTTTTTTTAGATGTTCGATAGATGTAGATCTATATTTTTTTTAGAAATGCAAGAAAATCAACCAATGATTTACAGGATTTCAGAACCTCAAAGAATTCATAAATATTTGCATGTCTCTAAAGTTGTATGTGGATATATTATGTCCATATTTAGATCTTTTACCCAGCAGTGTTTATCCAAACATTAAAAAGTAAGTTCTCTGAAACCACACATCACAAATAATTACTTATGAATACTAATTAGATTAGAGTGGATTATTTCAGGCCATTTATTTGATCTAATGTAATCACATGTCTGCATATCTGTTGGAGGTAGAGTTCAGATCAAGAGGTCGAATTGAGCCATTGAAGCATTTGGAACAGACGCATGATTGTTCCTAATTGTTGAATGAGGAGGACTGAAAATACTTATGATGTGTGAAAAAGGAAGTAATCAACCGTACGTGGCTTATTTTCTAGCAGACGCTCATTTGTTTCTGAAGGATGAGGTTGGATGCAGTGAGGTGGGAATGAAACAGTTGGGTGCAGCATGTATTCATTATTAGTAATTCAGAGCCTTGACATGGAGTTAAAAGATTCTCTTGCTGACTGATTGGAAGGATGTGCAAATATCAGCAGTTGATATCCTGACATTTAAGTTGCAGCATTTGAGAACAGCAGGACTCTGGAGGATGGGCTGAAGGAAATGTTGGTTTAAGCCAATGAGCAATTAAAATCATGGACAAAGACTGACCTTCAAGAAGAGGTTTTCAAGACCTTTTAAGGGAAAAAATCTAAATTACTTAAACCAATAATAATCAATTAGTTACTGTTAGCTGGGCCATATGAAAAAAGTGCCTTTTCCAATTTAATAAGGTGATTTTAAACATTGTTTTTAGGGGTGGGACAAAATATTGGTAGGGAGATATATCTTCGTTCTTCTCTGTGCAATGCGAGAATCGTTCTCTGTGCAATTCGTTCTTCTCTGTGCAATTCGTTCTTCTCTGTGCAATGCGAGAATCGATGCTGGCGCCAAATATCGATATTTTAATGAATAAAATAAGGCACTCTAAATAGATTTCCCTGCTCCCAGCACATGAATGAGGGAAACGTGAACATAAGTTAACTAGCCTAGAGAGGTTATTAACCAGATGGCGGACAGTAGTGTGAGTAAAATAATAAACGCCCCAGCCATGTTTAGTTTAAATTCTGGACGCACTTAGGCTTTTATACCATTGATGTGACAAACGTAGACATCTTTGACGTTCTTCACCGAGCGCTTACACACTGAAACTTTTTGTGTCGTTTTCTAACAATTTGGACTTTAATAAAGAGAGAAAACCTGCACTTAACCTTTTCACTGGCATTTTGTTTTCATAGTTAGACAGATATCATGATGTATCATTATAGGATTGTCTAGGAATATATCAATTATCTTGATATTGTGAGCCATGTATCGTGATCGTATCGTGAGGTACACTGCGATTCCCACCCCTATTTGTTTTAAACATCCTTTCAGACAAATAATATATTATAAGTGTTGGTTTTATTATATTAGTTATATTAAGTTGTAAGTCATGTTCTTGTCATGTGTTTTAGGGGCTGTTTACATGACACCGTTTTCAACAAAAAATGTAAAACTTTGCGTTTTGGGCCTTCATTTACATGACAACAGCATTTTGGGGGCCTGAAAACACAAACTTTTGAAAATGATACCGTTATCGTCTCTATGTAAACAACAAAAATGCGAATTTGTGAAAACTGTGATGTCATGCGCATGCGTATTACGTGTTCAGTCTATTGGCGCATAGTGTTTCTTTACAAAGTGACATCGCCAACTACTGGCCTGGCATGCGTAATACAGTGTTTTTAGTTGTTTTTGCAGATTCTTGTGAACGGGGGTCATTTTGACAAAGTTGTCATCTGTTCGCGAAAAAGCGAAGAATTTTTTTTTCCTTTTTCAGTACATTGTTGTTGTGTAAACATACCCTTAGTTCTGTGTTCTGGTTTTCAGTTCGTTGCTATAGTTTTTCATTGTTTGATTAATTTGTTTGATTCATTTGCACACCTGCTTTTCATTTCGTTAATTAGTTTGTTTAGTGTATTTAAGCTTTATTTCGGTTCATTGTCTGTTATCGTCATGTAAGATTTGGTTGTTCCGTTCTTGTTTATTCTTTCTGAGTTCTGTGTAAATATCTTAAACTGCTTGCGTTTAGATCCTGCATTCATCTTTTTTCAACCAACTGTGACATAAGTTTAATTATGTCTTAATTATGACTTTAAACAGTTTTATATGCCTAGTTCTGTCATGAAACTCTAGATGGTGCAGGCTCATGGGTCCTTAACAATGCAAACTGATGATATTCTCAGCGCTAACTACTTGGCACAAGTTGATTAGTTCATGTCGAATTTGCAGCCAATGAGCTTGCTGCTCACAACATTTAAATGGCTATTTAGCATTCACTATCAGTTTGCAGCACACTTCAGAGTTCATTGTTAAAATCTTCAGAGAGTTCTCATGATATCTATCTATCTATCTATCTATCTATCTATCTATCTATCTATCTATCTATCTATCTATATTTGTTCTTTACAGAAAAAAATGCTATCAATATGTGCATATTGCCAAAAAGACATACACTGATAAAAGATAATGAAAATATACAAAACATATGAAAATAATGAATGTGTTTTAGGTACAATAATTTTTTACTCATTTGCATTTATATGTTGGACACAAACGGCACCCGTTCTGTAGAATGCTACTCCGGTTGCATTATAATAACTTTGCTTCACTGTGCATCACAGAAAGCGAAGCAACTGTTTCTCGACCTTCATCATTTGATCTTATATTCCAGTCTAATACTCCAGTCTGCATTTGATCTCGCATTCCCCTCCCAAAGTTCCATCTCGCATAGCCCCGGATGATAATTCATCAACATTTCCTGCTTTACTTCCATTTGCTATAATTAGCATGTCCCCTGGCGTGTCGTTGAAGTCATCCTGACATCTCAGAGCCTTAATTTTGCTTCTCTGACTCTTTCATACCCACACCTGAGTCACCGACATGCTCTGACTCCCCATTGGCTGGACTGTCGCACGGCTTCCGCCTCATTACCATAGATATTTGAAGAGGATGATGCCTCCAGCTCAGCCAAGAGGTGCCACCTGGTCCTGCAGGACAGTGACCTTGTGTCACTCCACAGGGAGGCACAGTGCAACACAGACTTTTATACAAGATGGAAAAGCAATTTGTGGTCATGGGGTGTTTATTTATAGCAAGAAAGGAGAGTAGTGAATTGGAAATGAAGCATTTATGTCATACGAGGTGTGGGCCGCGCCAGCGCTGTTTATGTGCGAAGGCTCTGTTCGGCGCGTTGAAAAAGTATGCAAGAAGTAATTAGATAGATTAGTTCAGCTTTAAGGCCTGTTAGCACCAGTGATGTGCAAGAAACAATATTAGCACAACTATTTAACAGATGGAAAAACACCCTTTAAATGCTTTTAAAACTGCTTTAAAACTGCAGTTTTAATGGCAAAAGAAGAACGCTATTTTTTAGTTTTTTTTTTGGCTGATTGTTTTTTTCTCTTCACAATTTTGACAACAACATTTGTATAATGTAATATTGATTATTTTGGTGAGGAGGTGAATATTGTTCATGATAATGGCTAAATATCCGTTTATGTTTAAAAAATTTTATGTTGTTTTTGTTTTTTTTCCACAGTAGAGTCTTATACCAAGTTTTGAATAGTTTAATTTTCAAAAGTCTCCAAGTTTCAGTATTAATGAGGGCTTCGAGTTGCATTACTAACAATATATCTGCCTGAAACTAAGTCAGTAAACAAAAGAAAAATGCTCCGGCTTTACCCTGCTGTGGAGGATTTTATAGACTCTTTACATTGTCACATTTGATTCGTATGCACCACATAACGATTGGACATAACTTCAAAGCACATCATGCTGTGAATAAACAGAATAGCATGCTCCAATTCATAATTTTTTAATGCTGTTTAGATTTAACAGCACCCATGGCTCCCATTTTTCACACCTATCTTTAATGATATAAAGTTTACAGTGGTCGCACTTGCATAAGTAAATAAATAAATATAGCTTCGTCCTTTGAAGTATGTATCATTTTGCTGAAACATCTAGGTTACCAAGAGCCAACTGAATTGATTTTACTCAGAGGATGCACATAGATAGTGGTGCAGTAAAACACAATAGGTTTATAATTGTGTTAGCCCATTTTTTATTTTATTTTTTTTTTTGTGCTTGATGTTCGTAACTGCAGATGTTTTTTTGTTTTTTCTCTCACTCTTCTTTTGGGATATAGTTAAAGAAGGAAGCAAATCTGTCCGTATGTCTCTAGATGTGCTTATAAAATACCTTGATGGGGTTGTTTTTTATTTCTCTTTTTAGGTCAGATATTCAAAGGTAAAAAAAAAAAATGAGATACACAAGCTGCCATTTTGCTCAGCATAATATTACAGTATTTTTCCAGGAATTGACAGGTTGTGTGATTAATATTTATGCAAAAAAATGGACAACTTTGTCATTTTATTTATTTATTAGTTTTTGTATCATTTGTATGAAAGCTGTACATACATGTATTCTGCTTTCACATAAGTCTATGGTGTCCTCAGAATGTGTCTGTGAAGTTTCAGCTCAAAATACCCCATAGATGTTTTTATTATACAATGTTTTAAGTGCCTATTTTGGGGCATAATTAAAAATGCGCCGATTCTGTGCATGTCGCCTTTAAATGCTCGTGATCCCTGCCCCCAAGCTCGCAACTCTATTATAGCATCTATCTTTACAAAGTGTTCGTGATGCAGCATATCAGATCATGTAAGTATGGTTATTTATTTTGCAGCTGTTTACATTTGATTCTAAATGAGTTTGATAGTATGCTGCGGCTAACGGGGCTAAAGCTAACGTTACACACTGTTGGAGAGATTTATAAAGAATGAAGTTGTGTTTATGAATTATACAGACTGCAAGCATTTAAAAATGAAAATAAGGACATGGCTCTGGTCTCCGTGAATACAGTAAGAAACAATGTTAACTTTAACCACATTTAACAGTACATATGCTAATGAAACATTTAGAAAGACAATTTACAAATATCACTAAATATATCATGATATCATGCATCATGAACAGTTATTATCGATCCATCTGCCATTTTCACTAATGAACTGTGTATAATGTATGTGTTTCTACTAAGAATGGTTCAATAGCATATTGATAAATTAAAATTATTTGTATTGCTCATTCTAATCTAATGTTTTAGAAGAGTAATGATAGGAATGATTAGTTTATTCATAATAATTTTAGACCCAAAAGACTTGCTTTCTTGTGTGAAACACAAAACCATCCATCCATCCAACAAAAAAAATCCATCCATCCATCCATCCATCCATCCATCCATCCATCCATCCATCCATCCATCCATCCATCCATCCATCCATCCATCCATCCATCCATCCATCATTACAGTAAATTGGGTCAGGAGCTGTCCATTTAAGACATATTATAGATTACCATTATGTACCTGAAATCTCCATCAATCACATATTTTTCTAGGTTTTGTTTATTAAAGTTCATGAGAAAAGTAGGAATGTTTCCAAATATTTTCATCCACTTCACATAACTGAATTATTAATTTTTGAATGAGACTCACTGACTCAATGATCTAGATCTGTTCCTCACAGAAGAACTATCATATGGCTTCAGAAGAATATCAAAGAAGACATGAAAAAAAACTATGTTGTTTTTGCAGTCCTTGTATATTGTATTTTCATGTAAAAGAGCAGTGGTAGGTGTGTGTAGTTATTAAGAGCATAGATGTTTGGCATATATAATCAATTTCGCAGAATTTTGCTTATTAGCTCTTTGATTCAATAACGGTTTATTGAAACCTGCCTCCTGACATTTGTACCTACTGGCTGGAACAGGTAATGAGGGCTTTAAAACTGCTGTGATCTAAATGAACA
Source organism: Anabarilius grahami (assembly GCA_003731715.1). Taxonomy (NCBI): domain Eukaryota; kingdom Metazoa; phylum Chordata; class Actinopteri; order Cypriniformes; family Xenocyprididae; genus Anabarilius; species Anabarilius grahami. The sequence continues at coordinate 3,462,980 of RJVU01065935.1, read as the reverse complement.
AACAGTTCACACAGAATGCCTTTGTGCTTTTAAATATACAATAAAAATAGAAAAGAGAGCAGAATCTCGAGACGTGTTTTTAATAGTTCAACTAATTTTAACTTGACAGTGTTTTAAAAACGTGTCTCGAGAAGCTGAAATAGCACATTAGGTGCAAATGTCAAAGATGTTTATTTAACACATAATGTTTAGATAAAAAAAAACGTTTCTCTTTTTTCATCACCTCTAGGCTAGGGTGAACAAAGTGCAAAAATTTATATTAAAATCTATTATTTGACGTTATATGATTCTTCAAAAAGTTCAGGGGCTTTGGATAAAACATCAAGGGCTTAAGCCTCCCAAAGTAGCTACTCGCCAATTGGAGATTACAAGAGGATAATACGAGCTATTCTGAGATGTATCTGAATTCTGCTGTTTTTTATTTGATATTAAGTAGTGCTCCATAATGATGGCTGCTGATAATGAACTTTAAATGATCGTTAATGCGCGCCGTACCTGAGCATGACCTAATTGACTCCTCCCCCCATCAAGACAATAGAGTGCAACAGTTGTGTTCCAGAAAAACTCCATTCATTTTCTGCACAGGGAAATTGATTTTTAGCGATAACAGCCTTACTGTGAGCTACAAGGTTGTTAATCCATGGTATTTACTTCTGCTGAAGCCATCAGCCCTCACACAAAATAATCGTGTTTAACAGTGGAATACCTAGTGAAAAACTCACATTACCCATGATGGTGGACAGAAAATTACACCAATCAGAGAATCGAAAAAAAAAAACATGCAACAAAATAGATATTTAGCTCTGCCCACTCCCATGAAGCACTGCAAATTATGTAATCTCTCTAAATATTTGTGTATATATAATATACTTGNGTATTTTTATTTTTTTTATTTTTTTTATTCTATTATGCTATTTGCAATGCTTCATGGGATTGTAGTTCTTTCTCTCACTAAAGTATACAGTCTTGTCTATGTGTCCGATTTTCAAAAAATGAAAATTTTGCTTCAAATCAAAGTTTAGTGTTGTGATTCACCTCATAGCTGATTGGTTTGGTTCATGCCTTAGAACTTTAAAATCCATATGGGAAAAACGAATGGAAAAAATGCTTCTGGGACCAGCGCCGCTGAAAAAGGGAGCGGGCGCTGTTGCAATCTATTGTTTTGACATATACATTTACATTTATGCATTTGGCTGACGCTTTTATCCAAAGCGACTTACATTGCATTACACTATACATTTGTATCTGAGTATGTGCAATCCCTGGGATCGAACCCATGACCTTGGCATTGCTAGTGCCACGCTCTAACCGCTGAGCTACAGGAAAGCTAAGTCTAATATAGGCAAATTAGAACATGTACTGTACATGGTTTACCTTATTAATTTTTTGTTAGGTTTTTTATGTTTAATGAAAGTGACACTAAGATTAAAAAATAGTGCAACCACTGTAAAAGAGCAACTAACCAAGTCTTCAGAGTTACTACTTTTGTTTCCCAGAAGAAGGAAAGTCATACGGGTTTGAATGACAGAATTTTAATTTTAGAGAAAACTATTCCTTTAAACTCGCTTCTTATCAGTACAACACTAGAGTTAGCTCTTTTTTATTATCTGTGACATGGCAAACGCACCAGTTCTAATTATTTTTTATTAATACAGTTTGAAAGTGAAGCACTCCCGTCATTCCTCATGGGGAGTGTTTGAGATCTCAAGGGCTCGATCAACGATCTTGCCTCTTCACTAAAATTGCTCGTAGTCCCATTCCAACCAATTTCTAAGGTTTTTCCTGCAATTATTTTGATTATCCTTTGTACTTTTACGCATTTACACACGTCAATGTCATGAGATGGGTGAAAATGGATGGGGTCCTCTGGAGCATACATCACATTTGAGCTTCAATGTTTTGACACTTTGTCAGAGCACTAATTTAGATTAATGGTTTGAAGAGGGGCTGCAGGCGATCTGCAGGCTGACGTTGACAGGCCGTCACAGCAGAGCAGTGAGCGCCTCCAAAAGGAGACAAAGCCCTGTGAAAACTCATGAGGCGGGAAGCATGCTAAAAGTTCCTGCTTGAGCCTGCACATCGAGAAGTTTATCCAGTGGTAGGATGGCGAGCGTTGGGATAGAGCACTGCTTGGTGACTGCATAATTTAGATGCGTTTCATGTCTAGGTGATCTGTCACGCAGAGAGCTGTCACGGGGTTAAGGGGGTTTGTTGGCATTGTGAGGAATATCCTGCTTTTGTACAAAAACAAACTAAACAGATTGGATTCACATATTTGTACACACATGACCGTTAATATCGGCGCATCAGTAATTGGACAGTATGATTCATTTTGGTGAATCAGTTAGTTGGACGTTTCATGTAAAGGAACCAGACTGAAAAAAGCTTTTCACAGATTTGTATTTCTCGTGCAACATTTTAATAACGACTTTATTCAACAATATCTAGTGATGGGCGACTTCAAAACACTGCTTCATGGAGCTTCAAAGCTTTATGAATCTTTTGTTTCGAATCAGTGGTTCGGAGCATGTATCAAACTGCTAAAGTCACGCTCCCCAGTGGTGAACCATTGAAATTTCGAAACAATTATGATGTCACAAAGCCTCGTTTACTGAAATCACGTGACTTTGGCAGTTTGATACGTGCTCCTAACCACTGATTCGAAACAAAAGATTCGTAAAGCTTCGAAGCTTCATGAAGCAGTGTTTTGAAGTCGCCCATCACTAGATATTGTTGAATAAAGTCGTTATTTTAATTTTTTGCCGCACAAAAAGTATTCTCGTCGCTTCATAACATTAAGGTTGAACCACTGTAGTCACATTAACTGTTTTATATTTCTTTAGTAGCTTTCTGGGCATTTAAAGTGTCAATTGTCTTGCTGGCAATGCAGGCCTGACTGAGCCATCGGATTTCATCAAAATATCTTAATTTGTGTTCCAAAGATGAACGAAGGTCTTACGGGTGTGGAACAACATGAGAGTGAGTAATTAATGACATTTTTGGGTGAACTAACCCTTTAAATCAGAAATGTTATAATTCACTATAACACTTCGCTGTAGATTAGGGGTTGAATGAGTTTAGATTTTTATGTGATAAAAGTCGACGTCGCTGATGAAGTCATTAATGAACAACTAAGCCTGAACCTCGAGCTGAGACTCGAACGAGGGTTGCCTTGTGCACAGCTATGGCACATGACACAGCGTTGCCCACAAGGCTATTGCTTCTACAAAACAGCTTATTTTTATCAGTACTTTTCTCTTTGGGTCGTTATATTTCTCACAGATTTCTGCTCATTCTAAATCAGATACAGATAAAGTAGCACAGTAAAGATTACATTTATATGAATGCATTAGTGAGAGTGATTGCTTGTGAATTAATTCTACCTGGCAGCGTCTCTCTACAAATAATGAAGCTGTGGGTTTTGGTTACTAAGAAATATATGCTAGAACTTTTCAGTTTTTAAGCTATTTTATTGATAAATTACAGAACAGAATACATTTCTGCGCTACCGAATGATCCTGTGCGCGCGATCTAGCTACTTTCTGTATGTGTGTGCGTTACAATGCAGCAGTGCATTAGTTTAGAACAGCCATTACCTTTACCTGTACATTAAGCTTTTTAAAATGTGCATTCAACCAATGAATATTGAGCTTTCAGATGATATAATCATAAAAGTGGACTTCAAGATTTCTTATTCTGTTGCGCCCTCTATAGGCCATGACCAGTGACTTTCGACATCAAGCTAAAAGCGTCATGGCAGAGCATTAAAGTCAACTAATCGACAAGTCTGTGCAACCCCTACTGTAGATGGCTACATTTAGTTTGTAGCTTTTAGTGTAGCTAAGTCAGAAGTGTAGTTTGACAGTAGTTTAAAAATGTTAAGTTGTGTAACTTGTGGCTTGACAAGTTCCCTTCTTAAATGGGCTTCTCCAGGACTGGCAGTGGTGGGAATCTAAAACTTAGTCAATAACTGCTCAGTTCAGGCAGCTATGCAGTGACTCAATGCTCTGTCACACCGTTGAAGTAAACTCTGCAGGTCAACTTTGTCTCCTTTTCAGCCCTCCACCTAGTCACATTGCATTCTCTCCCCTTTCATTATTTTTTCCCCTCTCTGTCTCTTTCTGTGGCTTCTCCTTCTCTCCCAAAAGCATTTATGGCCCGGTCCATTCAATTCAGCTACTCTCCATTCTGGTCACAACCCCTCCTCCTGTGGTAGGATGTCGCCTCTTAGACGAATAAGCTCTCTCTTCCAGAAAAAAAGAGAAAGAGGGAGAGAGAGTAGGAAAAAAACAGGTCTCTTTCAGGGGGGGGGGAGTCAGTCTTTGTTTTAACAATGAATTTGCTTTGCATTTGAAACTCTGTTTCTGTATGTTAAAAAAATAGTGTTTATGTATGTTAGAGTATAAATCGTTTCCATTTGTTAATGAGGGCTTAGTTTTGTCATGTTTTTCTGACACTGTCACATTTAAATGGTTATATACTGTATGTACCAGCATGAAGAGAAGGTCTTACCATATTTTCTCTTTTAAACTACATTCAAAAGCTCAATAAATAGACTCGGAACAACACATTAGAACATTAAATGAAAAATCNGGGGAGTCAGTCTTTGTTTTAACAATGAATTTGCTTTGCATTTGAAACTCTGTTTCTGTATGTTAAAAAAATAGTGTTTATGTATGTTATTCTGACACTGTCACATTTAAATGGTTATATACTGTATGTACCAGCATGAAGAGAAGGTCTTACCTTATTTTCTCTTTTAAACTACGTTCAAAAGCTCAATAAATAGACTCGGAACAACACATTAGAACATTAAATGAAAAATCACGCTCAGTCAGTAGACTGGAAGATTAATTATTCTGCATTATTAAACATTCAGAATACTTTATTTTTAATGTGTTTTGAAATAACGTCAGCACGTAGAAGAAATTATTTGTTGATGATATGGATTTTTTTGGACTGCAAATATAATGCCTACAGTATATAACAGCAGTGGCGTGCAAAAGGGGAGGGGGCCCAGGGGGGCTTGAGCCCCTGCCCCTTTGATCGCGAAAGTGAAAGTGCCCTTTGCGGTCGCATTTCTCCCCCCCGGAATGCGATTTCTACCGAGGGAGAACAATCTTGTCAATACAAGATCTTGACCAAAATTTGATGCACCTCTCGATGGAAATAAATGTTGTGATGTATTGACAATGCAAGAGGTGAGCACTCTATAAAGTCTACTCCAGCACATCCCAAAGACTTTCAATGAAATTAAGGTATAAATGCTACCTTGAACCTTGAACCTTGAACCTTGGACTCAGGTGCCAATTCATGTTTGAAAATTATTCTTCAGGCTCTCTGAACCATTCTTTCATAATTTTAACCCTGGTGAATCTTGACATTGTCATCCTGGAATATGGCCATGATGTGTCTTCCTACATGGTTGTTTAAGAAATTAAAAGCTACACACTCCATCTTTAAGGGTTAAAAGAACCGTTGACAAACATATTACATGCTAGAAACATAATAATCACTGTAATAATGATCCATTCATAGATTCTTAAGTATTAAAATCCAAACAGCCACTTTTTTTTGGCCGGGCAGTGTATATAAATGGCCAAATATTTGATATATCAGCTGTCACTTCAATACAGGCCTAAAAAGTATTTGGACACTTTAGTAAAACAAGTCACTCTTAAAACCGTATAAAATGTCATTGCATTAGATAACAAAATATCAAACCAAGTGTCTTCTAATATGTAAGAGCTGTGCCATTTTTGTAATGACTTAAAGAGTCAAGATATTTGTAGTGGATGTAAAAACCACAGGTGCACTCTTAAAAATAAAGGTTATTTATTGGCATTGATGGTGCCATGAATAACTTTTAACATCAATAGAAATTTTGCATTGCACAAAATGTTCTTGAGGTTTTTTAATTGCTCTTTGCGCTAAGAAAAAAATGGTTCTTTCAAGAACTGTTTACTGAAAGGTTCTTCGGGTAACCAAAAATCACTGCCAACCCCCTTTTGGAACCTTTATTTCATCATATTGAATACATGAAGACGACTTTTTTTCATCTTTATTTTAAACAGCACATGCATTATTGCCAATTAAAAACATACAAATTGGTTTGACATTTTTATTATAATGCAGTGTCATTCTTGCATTAAGTGTCCAAATACATTTTAGATACCCTGTTTGTGTAATGACAGCAATGCAGTCTGTTTGCACTATGGTATGCATGCTGTACTTTGTACTCTACACTCTACTTGAAAAATCACATAATGTAGCATCAAAAGGCTGTAGACACATTATAGAGTAAACACCTGCATATTATGAGCACTAAAACCAAGCACATGGGAATTGTAAATGGAATTATGAAAATAGTATAGCCAGATTTCAGGGATGCTCATTTTGGAAAATGCTCCAGAATGGACTCCAGTTCTGCTCTTTTTCCCATTAGAACTTTAATTTCAGATATTAAGGCATAACAGATGCGACTTGATCCTTGCTCCCAGCTGCTTATTAATCATTCAAACCACTAAACCGGCATGGAAATGGAAGAGAGAGGAACTTGGCAATGAGGAGATGGTAAAGTACTGAAGAGAAGAGAGAAGGAAGTACAAGAGCAGAAAGACAGGCGAGAGAGAGTGAGACAGAAACCATTTAAGTAAGAAAAAACAGCAACTTTGATTGATACCTCTTCAGCTCCCCGAGGAAATGTTTAATGTGTCTTGTGTGTTGATGTTGATGAGAACGAAAGCTGTTCTGGGTGTTCGTGGATGTATGAAGAATAGTTGACATGTTCATTGAGTCCGTGTCTTTCATAATGCTTTGAATGTCTCGTTCCGAGCGTGGCTGTGGAAAACGAAGAGAGGGCAGTCATTTTAAGATCTGAGAGGGTCAAAGACGTGCAAGATGAATTATTAATAAGATATATGATGAATTTTTCCTCAGTGAGATGCCTGGGGTCTGCAGAAATGCTGACCATGCCAACTTGAAATGAATGTACGAGATTTTGCATTAACTTGAATTAAATGCCATGTGAGTGTGTCTTGGCTCGTTAGTTGGCTCTGTTAGCATTTCTAAATCCCTTTTTTAATATTTAAAAGGGAAACTCAGTGTGCTGTCCTTATGCAATTCATTTTTTACTGCACCTTGAATGATTTTTCATTCAGTATTTTTTTTTTTTATATGGCTACCTTCTCTGTTCGTAAATGATTTCCACGTTTATTTGATTTCCAAAGTCCTTTTTTACGTTTATTGAGGTGAATCTATCTGGTTTATGTGGCATTACTCATATCTGTTCATCTGGCTGTATCGAGAACTGTCTAATGACTTCACCTAATTGCATTTAGCGGATCTCCTCTGCCAGGGGACCTACTTAAACCAGTTGATGTGTTTAGATGTGACTGAATTATAAAACTAGTCGACTACGGGACTCATTCCCTCTTCCTGCTTGACCTACTTACTTAAAATAGGTCTGCTGTTGACTTCGAGAACTAGCAACAGAGTGTGTAGTCGCTGTTGTTACTGCAAGATTTCTTCTATTTTGATGATAACACTATAGACAAGCTTTTGGTTTGATGTGTCAGGCCTCACTAACTTGCGAAGACCCGTTTGATTTCTTAAAATCCTTTTAAATGTTGTGGGTTATTCGGTCGCTTACTTGTTGCATTTGTTTGATCTTCTAACCCATTTTAATGAGGTAAATACTGCTGTACAGGCTTAAATATGTTCATAAGAAACATGAGCATCAAAGCCTACAACATTGGAATTGTAATATACTTGATATGTCAGGGTCAGGTTATGTACAGTAGGTTGAGTACTTTCCAGGAAGAACTGAATGTTGGATTTGCAGAGTATGTGGGATTCATGGCATTAATTCTTTTCAAGATGTTAAAGGGTTTGGTAGCAAGTAAACAAGAAATACTCAAGCCCAAATGAATATTTCAATGCAGAGTTGTATTAATGAATCTATATTCATTACTTTTGGAGTCTACGTACTCTTTTTGGATTGGCTTTATGATCATTTGTGGAGACAGAGTCCCCCCTTTTTTCTGGTCACAAATTACCAGTTCATTGCATTATTGTGGTGTCATTTGTTTTTAGATGCATGTGCCCCTAAATGTCTAAAAATGCTAACTGTGGTTGGTCATTTTACATAACGGTCAGATGGTCTCTACCTGTCTAAGGCCCTGTTTACACCTGGTATTAAGATACGTTTTGGTTGATCAGATTAAAAGAGGATGAGAGAGACACATACCCATTTACACCTGGTGTTTTAATCCGTCTCTTTTGTCCACTTTCTGTCCTGATTTCTTTGAGGGAAGGGTCTATGTATGGGCTTCTTCAGAAGTTTTGATTTAATAGGCAAAATAACAGTGTGCAATTTGCATATGAACGTGACCTGAGACTACGGGAAAACATACAGAGAGCATCAGCCTTCGTTTCTGCTCTGAGCTGTGAGACACACTCAACTGGGTAAGTGCATGTCAGAAAATGTTTAGAGAACACAAACCAAACTTATGGCTTCAGCTGACAAAGTTTAAATCCCGTCTGGCTAGCGTGCTTCCCATAATGTTTATTGTGTCGGTAGGCGGGGAGTTGGTGGTCTTTAGCGTCTGTTCGAACACTTTAGATGGTCAAATGGTTTTCGACTACCTCTAGAAGTGGTTTAAAGTGGACAAGCTCAAAAGTTTTACACCCCATTAACATCTGTATTTAGCGTCGTCCAGTTTGGATCCGATCGACCAAAATGCATCTTAATACCAGGTGTAAACAGGGCCTAAATGGGTGTTTTTTGGCCAGAAAAGGCTCCAAACTGGACTACAATAGTCAAAAGTCGGTAGTCAAAAGTCTCGCTCTTCAAGACTAAGAACTCACAATCCACATGTTGGAAACAGTTTGTATGCTACAGATGGAGTGAAAGCTGTTGAGCCTATGGGGTATTTTAGATCTTGAAGAATGCATGCCGGAACAAAAGCCTCAGACTAGAGGTGTTAGTTTTGGCCCGTCCTTCAGGAATCTGATCATGCAGCACAAGTGGCGCTCTGCTGCACATATACTGATGAAAATCATTTGTCTTCAATAAATTATGCAGTTTTACAAATGTAATGCTTTTCTTTTGATTCTAAGAAAGCTGGTACTGAGAAAGACAGTTTAACTATTCAGGCTTTTCTACTATTTAAATGGCAGGTATAGAAAGATAAATTAAAGCCTATCAATAATGAAACCTTATGCTTGCACTCATGAATTCTTAGACTTACAGCTGAGAAAATGGGTTGAATTTCATTGGCTATAATGGCAGAAATGTTCACGCTGTCAGTTTTGGGTAATGACAACCGCATTTACTTTTGAATCTCGGTTTGAACAGGTACAGGTTTGAATCTCGAAATGTTCCGTTCACACAGCAGCTTACAGTTGCGTCTCAAATATTGTCTGTATGAACATGCAACGGGAGTCAAGCCGGTTTTCTCTTACACATAATGTGGCAGATGGTGGTCAGTGGCCAAAGTAATATTAAAGATGGTGACGTCCATAAAACTAAAAAGTCTTATCACATTTGACATGACAACACTCCAATCGAGCCGCAAGTTCATCTGTCAAATCTCCATTAACCGACAGCAGCTTTTGTATCTGGGTGGAGAGTGGAACATTTGAGTCACACGTTGAACACAAATTTGACGGGAACAGCTCCGGTCCGGTGGAGAAAAGTGATGTGATCTAAAACCTAAAGATGACACACAGCTCAAATCTCCAATGCCTGTTAGTTACCGAAACCACACATAAAACCCACAGCACACTGTAGACACGTGTTTGAGCAACACAGAGTGTCTCTCTCGCACTAGTTCCTTAAGATTTACGGGTGTGAGTTTGATTACAGAATGCGGTTGTCACTACTGTAAATATTGTGTTACTTAGGCCAGGTTCACACATAAACAGAATACGGTTGTGAACCGAACCTAACCGTATTCAGAAACAGAATACGGTTGTGAATCGAACCTAACCGTATTCAGAAACAGAATACGGTTGTCAATTCTGTATTTGAGCCCATAATACGGTTAGGTTCACACACAGTTCTGTTCTGTATTATGGGCTCAAATACAGAACTGACAACTGTATTCTGTTGCTGTGTGAACCTGGCCTAAGTAACATGATCATTTAAAGACAATTTATTTGAGTGATATCAGTGACCTTCTAAAAGCTCTTTTTATTTTATTTATACTGTATCTGTATTATGGTGACGAATATGTTAAGATCACATGGAAAGCCAAATACTACTTTATCTTGTTTATGATTATGAAATTACAAGATATTTATGTCTTTCTTTCTAGAGTTGAAAATAAATTAAGGTTTTTGAGGAAAATATTCCAGGATTTTTCTCCATATAGTGGACTTCACTGGGGTACAACGAGTCCAAATTGTTTCAATGCAGCTTCAAAGGGCTCTACACGATCCCAGCCGAGGAATAAGAGTCTTGTCTAGCTAAACGATCGGTCATTTTCTAAAAAAAAACAAAAATGTATATACTTTTTAACCACAAATGCTCATCTTGCAATAGCTCTGTGATGCGTCACGCAAAGGTCACACATGACGTAGGCAGAAGTACCGTTGTAGGGCGAAAAACACCATCTCCATTCTCCTCCAACTTCAAAATCATCTGACATCATTGTTTTACCTTTTTTGTAAAGGGCGTTTGACTTAGTCTTTGCACGTTTGCTTTGTAGACACTGGATTAGTACTTCCGCCTACCAGCATTTGTGGTTAAAAAGTATATTAATTGTAAATTTTTATTTTTAGAAAATGACTGATCGTTTCGCTAGAAAAGACCCTTATTCCTCATCTGGGATCGTGTAGAGCCATTTGAAGCTGCATTTAAACTGCAATTTGGACCTTCAACCCATTGAACCCTGTTGAAGTCCACTATATGGAGAAAAATCCTGGAATGTTTTCCTCAAAAACCTTAATTTCTTTTCAACTGAAGAAAGTAAGACATAAACATCTTGGACGACATGGGGGTAAGTTATTAGGAAATTTTAATTCTGAAGTGAACTAATCCTTTATATACTAATTTACCATGCTAACAGCTACAAATATTGTAATACTTTCAGCCCCATTTATCACATTTTAGAATATTTAACTAGAATTCCACAGAAATGTCTGCCGATTCTGTCTGGGAATTGTATATCAGTAAAATGATTTGGTTCCACTGCAGCATAAATAAATCAGGATTCATCTGAGAGCATATATGATGAGATTAAAAATAACCTACTTAAATCAACAAAAACAAAGAGCATTTAATTCTATTCACAGGTGATCATATTCATTTATTTAGAAATCAATGATTGTGACAGAGTATCTTGAGAGGCTATTTGACTTCTCAGGACCCACAGAAAGAAGACAAAATTGTCCTCATTTTATGTCCTTCAACTTGTGAAGAGTATAATAAATTCTAATTAGATTAAGACAGGCCATCTTCCAAGGACACAGCCTTCTTTCACTTTACCGATTAGTACATTGCCAAAAATGATTTTCTTATTCAGTGGTTTTAATGTTTTACAGTAAAGAAATATATAAAAATGGCCTTAAAACAAGGAAAAATAATAAACAATGTTGTCAGAGAATATTAAATTAAGTTTATTTTTTGTACCCCACTGGCAAATGTTTAATGCAAACATCTAATAAAATGTAGAAGATGCCAGTGGGGTATGAAAAATAAATGTAATTCAAGGCATATTCTCTGAAACCAAGTCTTATCTAATGCAATTTTGTCCCTCAAGTCAGTTTATCTTGTTTAGATATTTTACTGGAAAATGAGACACACATACTGATAATAATAATTTACTCTTTTTTTTTTTTCTTTCTTTTTTTTGCTGTGCAAATCTCATCCCCTCTATAAAACTGCCAAGTAAGACATGTTCCTGGGTCAACATATTTTGTTGATCCTGGAACAACATTCCTGTGTGAAAATTCAGTCTTAACCAAGCCTAAACCTAACACTACCCATAAATGTTTCAAAACTTGCTAAACTTGACCTAAACTGTAAACTTGTCTCTCAAATCTGATTGGTTGGTTGGAATGTTGTTCCAGGATCAACAAAGATGTTGATCCAGGGGCGTGTTGTAGGCTTACTCGGTGAAATCAGGTTCATCGTTAGAGACGCATGTCTGGAGCCCATGCTGTTTAAAATAAAACAAATGGCCATATCCAGTCGTGCAAAACAAATGCATTGATTGCGTAATGATCTTCAGAGGGAAAAATAGAGGGTGTGCACAAAAAACAGATTCTCTGATTTGTAAGCCGTATGCGAGCAATCAATCCTTTGGCTTAATACCACCTTGTCTTAAGTAAAGATAGCCATCAGTGATGCTAGAGATACACAAGGCAATTAGGCATGACACATTCACACGATTATCAGTCCTGCTGTTTTCAGACGCTTGCTTTAAGCGTCCGCGCCCCTAATACAGAGCCACTTTTGCTGGTATTGCTGTTGGACAGTGTTATAGTTGTAGATAAATTAGCCATTTTTGCGATATTTTATTAATTTTTTAGGAGTCTCCTGTCTCACTTGTCTGTCTCTTTGAAGCAGACATCCCTGCCACACATACACACACACACACAGGGCTCTTGTTGTCTGTGACATTCTCCAAGGAGTGAAAGCATAGGTGTGGCTGCATCCTCTTTAAAAACACACTTTCCTTTAGCCTATTGAGTGGGAGACATGGGGGGATTTGAGAGAATGTGTCGGACAGGGTCTTTGGGAGTAAGGCGGCCCAGCTGACAGGAGGTCAGTCAGGCTATTCAAGAGCAGTTATTGAAGATCTAGGGAGTCAACGGGTCTAAAAGGCCCTTCCACTTTTCACTCTCTGCGGTGTCTCTCTCACTCGGCTGCTCAGCAGCGCTCCGGCATCGCTCGCTGCCTGGGAGAACAGCACACATTGTGCAGGCAGATAATGCATTTCAATCTTCCTGAATGTCACAGCGGATGGCACTGCTTTGAAACTGAGCAAAAGGGTCTTTTCCCTAATGCTCCCTGACTTTAATAATTCAGAACAAATATAAAAAATGTGAACATTATGGGTGAAAGATGGTGTTCAAATTACAGTATGCATGCGAGTATATCTTTTAAGGAGTATATCTTTTAAGGAGAAAGGATTTAAAATTTTTTCTTGTGGCATGATAACAAGACATATCAATTGCTGAATTTGAACTGAATTGAGATGGCAAACAGGATGTTTTTGTAATTGTAATTCAAGGAGTTTAAATTAATGTTTAAAGAAATGTGTTTAAAGTTTCGTTTTAAAATTATAAGTTAAAAATGACAACTAATTACAGTACTATATCTATCATCTATCTATCTATCTATCTATCTATCTATCTATCTATCTATCTATCTATCTATCTATCTATCTATCTATCTATCTATCTATCTATCTACACACACACACAGTGTTGGGCTAACACGTTACCAGTAACGTGAGCTTATTATGTACAGATTACTTTTTTCAAGTACCTAGTGAAGTAACGCATTACTTTTAAATTTACAACAAAATATGAGTTACTTTTTCAAATAAGTAATGCTTGTTTTCCCATTTATAGACTGACCTCTTCTGTCCCCAAGTTGAGAGAAATCAGGAGTAAAAGCGCAGAGGTGTTGTGTGCGCTGTGTGAACATTAGGGCTGGGACAATACATTGATGCATCACTAATCGAGAAATGATTCTGGATCGATTCTGATATTTTCCGTATGTATCGCGATTCTCTCTCGAATCGATTCTGAGCTTAGTTTGTTACAGCAGATGGCACTACGTGTTTTAGAAACAGCCGTACTCTGCTTCCTTCCAATTCCTTACACACACCACTTGAATCTTCTATAAAATAGTCATTCATAAATTTCGAAAAGGTTGAAGCGAATTACAAGGGTGTTTGCAGTGGGCTGTTTTCATTAATCTTGTGTCATAAAATGATTCTGAGGTTCAAATACATTGTCAGACTCAGCCGAACGCACAAGCGCTCTTCTTCGTGAGCATTTGAGCATGCGGTTAAAAAATAGCCTAGAGCGCCATCTGCTGTTAAAAACTAAGCTCAGAATCGATTTGCAATGCATTTGGAAAATATCAGAAACGATCCACAAATCATGATGCATCAAAAAGCATTATCCCCGTTTTAGGAAACATGATGGTTATTGTAGTTCCAGAATAAATGTGAGCATGCATTTACTCATCTCACTAAAACAAAAACAAAAGTTATTAAAATAGTGAAATGCGAACTCAGAATTTTACGCAGACCTGCAGTAATTAAATGTTAAATTACACAAACATACTTTGTGTTTAAACTCACTTTATTAACTAATGTCTTTGCTGCTGACCTTCAAAGATACAATTCAACAATACGAATAAGCAGAAATGACTTTTGACAAACATCACATTTATTTATTATTTTTGATTGCTGAAATAAGTGTGTTGAACTTTCTTCTCCTACATCATATTCTTCTTCAATCCAGAATGGCAACGCAGCTGAAAGGTTTGTTTGAGCTGTAAATTTGCTTTTTTTTTCTTTTTCTTTTTTTTGTTTAAACAAACAAGCACACCCAGCCCAAGTGAGAGAAAAAAATGCAAAAGTACATAGTAACACACAAAAAAGGTACATAGTAATCTTTTTTAGGGAATAACACAATATTGAAATGCTAGTTTAACAAACATCAATGCAATAATCACATTTTCATGTTAGGCTAACATTATATATTTGGTATCTGAAAAAAGTAATTTGTGTTGCTTAAAGTTAAAATGAAAACTTTTGATGGCTGTTAATTGTTTTGACAGTACTGAACTATTCAAATGGTTTAATCTGTCAAGAAAAAAAAGATATTTAACATATCAGGCAATAAATAAGCGTAATTACCTTCATTAACAATGTAATGTGAGTCATGTTGTGTTGCAAAACTTGTTTTGGACTAATGGAATTCTTGTGTAAATTGAACTAGCTCTCATGCCAATTCACTGTCCTTTGGATCATATCCAATTCAATTCAAATTCACCCATGAATTGCAAAGGAGTGGATCTTTCAATTCTGAACTTCACCCAACCCTGGTCACTCCATATTTGCTCTGTTTCTCATGCCATGTCAAAACACTGCAGGATGAAGTGTGTGGAATGATAAGCAGTTCCATACATTCCAGTAACTGCTCGTGACCAGCAGAGAATGTCGGACGGTTAATTGCACACATTAACGAGGCTTAACTTTGCGACGGTGGGCGTCGGCGACGGTACGCATTAAGAAACAATTAATTTCCAATAGCGCCGCTATTCTTGGCTGCCTCCGTGGCTCTTTAGAACAAGAACTCCATCATTGATAAGCCATTTCATGCTTCATTTACACAAGCCACGCTAAAAGCAGTCCTGGACTGCTAACATGAGGGATGTACCGGAAAGGCTGAAAAGCATTGTTTTTTTCCCACTGCATCACTGGTCTGTCATATCCATTTTGTAATGCAGTCTTTAGGAGATTATGTAGGTCCACAGACATCAGTAAACCCTGTTAACTTATCTGATGGTCATGTGTGCTTCAACATGGTCAGAAAGATTATAAGTGTCATGGAATGACTGCCTGGAGGGGGGTGTGGCGGAATATTCCTCATCAACGATGACCTATTTAAGGAAACGGACAGCATTGTGAACCGTCTGTCCTACACTGCCAGCTGTCTGTGTGCTTTCTTAGCAGGATGTTCAGCTTCCGGTGTGTCTGCGAGACGTTACGTGCTTCAGATCCTTATTCGGATACATAAATAAATCTAATGCTTGCAGTGATGTTATTTCACAGGTACGTTTCTGTAAGGACGGTGCAACCCGAGCGGATGTAATCTTCATGTATCGATCTCTGTTGAGATTAACAACAGTGTTCAAAAGCAAGCTCCTTTAACCCTGTGAATTTATTCATTATAAAATTGCCATAGGTATTAAAAAAAGTCGTCTTGTATTGGACCTTATTTGTACATCATAGAAATATGTCCTAGAAAGCCACGGAGTGAATATTTCATGTCCTGCTGATCTGTGTAAGGTGTGTGTGTCTGACTGTGTGTGTGTTTGGGGTGGAAGTGAAAGCAGCACTGATAGAATTTTAATAACTCTAGAGTATTGCTGTTTTCAGCTGGAGCTGCATAGCTCATAGTGGATACATGAGTCACTTTGTGTTTGTCCAGAAAGCCTATGGATACACACACACGCTGCTGAAATATGTGCACTGTTAACATGGACATGGCAAATCTAAATAATCCCCTCCAGGCAAACAGACCTATATGTTATGCTACTTCTGTGCTTAGATGGTATTTGTTTTCAGTTTCAGTTGCAATTATTTACCTAAGTCTGTATGTTTCATGTATGGATTTGGATGAGATTGGAATACATATAATGTGTATGTATACTATATATATATATATATATATATATATATATATATATATATATGACAAT
>RJVU01065935.1:3414443-3437814 GCA_003731715.1 Anabarilius grahami | reverse complement strand
CTTAAAGGGATAGTTCACCCAAAAATGAAAATTTGATGTTTATCTGCTTACCCCCCGGGCATCCAAGATGTAGGTGACTTTGTTTCTTCAGTAGAACACAAATTATGATTTTTAACTCCAACCGTTGTGGTCTGTCAGTCATATAATGCATTGAAACGGTAACACCATCTATGAGAACAAAAAAAACATGCACAGACAAATCCAAATTAAACCCCGTGGCTCGTGATGACACATTGATGTCCTAAGACACGAAACGATCGGTTTGTGCGAGAAACCGAACAGTATTTATATAATTTTTTACCTCTAATACACCACTATGTCCAACTGCCTTGAGCATCCGGTTGGTGAGGTCTGAATGCACTCTGACGCCGGACGCACTCATTTACGTATGCGTGCGAGATATCACTTCCGGCATCAGAGCGTGTTTTCAGACCTCACACACTGGATGCTCAGTTGGACATAGTGGTGTATTAGAGGTAAAAAATTATATTAATACTGTCGGTTTCTCGCACAAACCGATCGTTTCGTGTGTTAGGACATCAATGTGTCATCACAAGCCGCAGGGTTTAATTTGGATTTGTCTGTGCATGTTTTTTTTTATTCTCATAGATGGTTTCAATGCATTATACGACTGACAGACCGCAACAGTTGGAGTTAAAAATCATCATTTGTGTTTTACTCAAGATACAAATTCACCTACATCTTGGATGCGCTGGGGGTAAGCAGATAAACATCAAGTTTTCATTTTTTGGTGAACTATCCCTTTAAATGTCAGGGTGGCACAACTGCAAACATGCCTCTTTTATTTTGAATTGACAAGGTAATGACAGTAAACATGATAATGCATCATCCAGATGACCCCAATTGATCCTTGTGGCAGAGTGAAAAGATTTGTAGATCTCTCTCAAATACTGGTAAAACTGCTAATTTCAAATATGTGTAGGTTGGTACACTTTCCATGTCAGGTGGTAAAACTACAGTATACAACTATTTGGTTGTATCGCCTGACATAAAAACCTTTTTTGAAGCTTTATTTGTCAATGAGCCATTTACATTCCGTGCATTCAAAGAGGACAAGCTCTGTTTTGTGGATATTTTGTCCAGGGGGCCTTGAATTTTATTGATGGCCCTATACTGTAAAAAACATTTTCATGATTTTCACAACATTTTTGTCAAATAAACATAGATAAATAATATTGTTCCGATAACATTATTTTGAGTTTCTGTTGATTAAACCAATCTCTAACTTTGTATCAGCCAGGTTACTTACTTTTTTAAAGTTAAACCAACAATAATAAGTATTACTCTTATACAGATATATTCACACTGATCCAACACTCAGACTACTTTGCTTTAGTAATCTGCTGTTAACTACAGAAGCACAGATGGGCGAGTTTGGGGCATGTTTTTCTGCCTCCCTGCTGAGATTGAGTGTGTGTTTGTGTGTGTGTGTGTGTGTATGTGACTTGTTGGTCATGAGTGATATAAAAATGATTTTGCTGTAAGCTGAGCATGGGACATACTCAGACCTGATATTGGAAATGTAGTCGCTGAGCCATGAAACAGGGCCTATCTTTTACGTCACTCCGGCCAAAATCATTATAATACCCAGTGTGCTGTATAAAATTGGAGTTAAGGGGGATGCGGCATTCTGTAAAAAGAGGCTTTAACAATTACATGCTTGATGCACCAGATTATGCTGATAATACACTCCTCCGAAATTGACATTACCAGTAACATGGCTTTCATCATCCAAACAAAACAACATTTTGGTACGGCTTGCGCTCTTTGCAATCAACTCCATCCCCTTTCCCTGTGAAGCTTGAAAACAGCGAGCCATCTCGGAGTGATGTTGCCATCTCACATTCCGTGCTTCAAAGCGTATCCCAGAATGCATCCAGCTTACACAGAAAGGTCGAGATGTGGCTTTTCGTTGCTTTAAAGTGGGGAACTTTTTTGCCGTTGCATAGAACCTCTTACGAGCCGCATGCTGGACAGAGTTATGTGATGAGATGACTAGCTCAGATCAGGGTTTTCGGAGACTAGGGGTGGGCAGGAAGAGGAGACTCATTTCGTGCAAGGTTACACACATCAGTCAGTCAGACACTCCGCTTCCTTGAGTATCAGAGCACTCAAGCAGTATGTTTCACTCCTTGAGAGATAGTCAAATAAAGTTCTGCCTAAAGTGTCAACTGTGTGAGAAGTGGGTTAGAGGATTACTGTACACTTCACTTAAAGGGATAGTTCATGAAACATGAAAATTCTGTCATTATTTCAGACCCTGTAGCTGCTGTTTTCTATGTAAATGAAAGGGGATTGAATTGGTCAAGCTCTGAAATTGTATCATAAATGTAGTCCATACAACTCATGACTCAAGTCTTCTGAAGCTTTATCAAAAAGGTTATTTACCATAACCTTTTTTTTTAGTCTTTGGTGGAGGTGAAAATTTTAATAATCTATGGCGACTGGTACATCCAGCATTCTCCAAAGTCAAAGGGGAGACATTATATAGCAAACGCTAAAAAATATCATCAAAATGGGAAATATTTGATAGTGCCTGCTGTCTCAGTTTTTTTTTTAAATAAGTTTCAAAATCTAGCCAGAGGTCCTGACCTGGGTAGGTTTGAGGCAGATGTAGGGTCTGTTATAAAACCTTTTGAGATGATCCTGAAAGAAAGACTACAAAAAGTTATTATGCTGTCTTCTAAGAAAATGTTAAAAAGTCGGTTAGGTTTTTTAATGTTTTTAAAGAAGTCTTTTCTGCTCACCAAGGCTGCATTTATTTGATCAAAAATACAGTAAAAACAATAATATTGTAAAATATTTTTACAATTTCAAATAACTGTTTTATATTTTAATATATTTTATTTCGGTAATGTTAAAGCTGAATTTTTAGCAGTCATTACTCCAGTCCTCAGCATCACATGATCCTTCAGAAATCATTCTAATATGCTCATTTGGTGCTCAAGAAACATTTCTTATTATTATCAATGTATAAAACTGTTGTGCCGCTTTTGTGGAAACTGTGATGATGTATTTTTTTTTTTTTCAGGATTCATTGACGAATAGAGAGGTTTAAAGAACAGCATTTATATTAAATAAATGTCTGTACTGTCACTTTTGATCAAATTAATGATTCCTTGCTGCATAAAAATATTAATAAAAAAATTACTTTTGAATAGTATACTTTGCAAAGAAGACAATCCCATTATGCTTTGACAAGCTCAAAAAAATGGAGTGGATGAAGTGAAAGAAATTTCTATTGGAAATATATTCATAATTCTTTCAATACAAAAAGTTATTTACTAAAACATGTTAAATATAGTAAAAAAAAATTGCATATTTTACACAATATTTCTGTGTGGTATGTATTTTCATGCTTATTTGAATATCACACAATTATCTACAGAAGCTTGTTTCCACCACAGAGTAAAAAAAAATAAAAAAGATAATTGTGACATTTTAGCTCACAATTCTGACTCAAATTGCAATTTGTCCTCAGATTGTGAGATATAAACTCGCAATTGCGAGTTTAGTCAGAATTTTGTGATATAAAGTCTCAATTGTGTGATATAAAGTCAGAATTGTGAGTTATAAAGTCAGAATTGTGTGATATAAAGTTGATATTGCATGTTATAAAGTCAGAATTGCGAGTTATAAAGTCAGAATTGTTATATAAAAAAACAATTGTGAGTTATAAAGTCAGAATTGTGTGATATAAAGTTTGAATTGTGTGATATAAAGTTGCAATTGCATGTTATAGTCAGAATTGCGAGATATAAACTTTATATCTTTTTAGTTTATATCTCGCAATTCTTACTTCTGTTCTTAGAATTGTGAAATATAAACTCCCCATTGCGAGTTATAAAGTCCAATTCTGAAAAAAAAAAGTCATAATTGCGAGGAAATATGTTGCGATTCTGACATTATAACTAGCAATTCCAAATTTATATC
Source organism: Anabarilius grahami (assembly GCA_003731715.1). Taxonomy (NCBI): domain Eukaryota; kingdom Metazoa; phylum Chordata; class Actinopteri; order Cypriniformes; family Xenocyprididae; genus Anabarilius; species Anabarilius grahami. The sequence goes on along the minus strand of RJVU01065935.1, from coordinate 3,433,860 downwards.
ATGAAATTTGGAGAAAAAAGGACAGAATTGTGAGATAAAAAGTCACAATTACCCTTTTTACTTTTTTATTCAGTGGCGGAAACAAGCTTCCATAATTATCTGAGCAACATGTTCAATTGAAATCAATTCAAGTCAAGTCTCCTGTGAGCTTTGCACCACTGCAGTATATTTTAATTAATGACCTACAGAGTTCACTATATAGAGCAGTATATTTCATTTAGGATGTTGTCTTACAAGGAATTCTGGATGTGTGCTTTAAAAGAGTATTTCAAATGTCTGTGTGCTTGGAGGAAACTGCGTGTCAGTGTTATATTGAAACAATATGAGGACGCTGGGGTTGTTGACTGGCAGGCCATTTGTCATTTGAACCTCATGATTTCTCTCACCTCCCTCCTCGACAGAAGGTCTGCGATCTGTGCCCATATGCTTTATTACTGTTATTATCATTGGGTGAATGAAATATTCACATGGTAAGCTGAACGTAATGGATTATTGCGTGACACTCCTTTAGATTGCAATTAATACTGCTTGTTTTGCTGCTTTTTTTTAGTAATTGGTCTGTACTGAAATATACTTGATATTGACGCCTTGAGAAATCTTTCGAGCAACCATGAATCTCATCTCCTCGCCACAGCAGTTTTGTAACGATTGTATTTCAGCTTGCTTATTTGGCTTAAATCCCCGTGTCCCCAGCGTGGAGCATCAGCTCTATACAGCAAGCATTTAGGCTGAATTGAATGTGATTGCCAACAGCGAGAGCAGTGGGCGGACAGTTCCAGTCGGAAAAAAATGTCCTCCCACCTTATGCTGTAACCCCTTCGAAAAGAATCGCTGAGTTATTTTGAAAAAGCTTTTCCACTTAAATCAAGGCCGAGCGTAATTGCTCACCGCAAAAATGGCCTGAAACACATGAAACTTTGTGACTGTACAGTATAATGCACAATGACAAGTGAAGGAAAAAGGTGCTGGCCGGTTTTTAAAAGAGCCGTTCTCGCAATGATTTGTTGACCGTTAAGTAATTTCAGGTACATTCAGAGTTAACCAGTCAAAAGTGCGCCCTGAAAATAAGGTTTGCTTCTGTCTGAGGTGGTGGTTCCACGGTGCGAGATTTGTGACGGGGTGGGAGGGTAAATTGCTTGTCTTGAAAGAACTGAAAGTGATGTACGAGGCACAGCTTTGAAAGGTTCTTTAAGGCGTTGATAAATCTCTGTCTTCCCATCTGGCTGCTTTTAATCTGAGTTAGATGCCGGAGCACGAACGTTTTCCTTTTCTCTGCGTTGACAGGCCGGTTTACGTGAGAGCCGGTGAGTACTGCCTCACATATTCTCTCCCGTACACTGCGGTAGACAAAATGGCTCCTTTAAAGAAAGGTTAATTTTTGCGGTAGCCCATTAAAAATGCCTACCGCAAGACCTACAACCCAGACAGTGGGCTATCAGTAGTATTTTCTGATGGGGAGAAGGTTTGATTATGCACAAGGCCGCTGGCACAAGCTGAGAATTCATTTCAGCAAAATTTTAAGGCATCTATCAGCACTTTTTGTATTGCTGAAACTTGTAAGGAAATCCCTTCTAGTACAAAACAGCGAAGTTTACATAACCAAAAGGATTTTTTTTTTTTCAAATACCCAAGAAAGAAGCTACAACTTATACGGTTATCTCGCACTGTTCCCTCAAACGCTGACATCTAACGGGTTTTGTTGGATCAGCATGTTTTAAACAAACCCTGTTTTCACCAACTGAACGGGTTTGATCTGCATTTGTCAGGTCTTGTTTATGCATTATGTTACGATTTTCCAATAAACCCTGATGTAATCAGACAAATTGAATAAATGTAACTAAATTAATCACATGTATAAGCTCTCACAGTGTCTCAACCTCGTCCTTTTCGTGCGCTTTCTGTGGAAGCATTTGAAATGTTGGTTTGAAACTTTGGTCAGGGCAGTGTGAGTTGGCACTAATCTTATTAGCAGTTTATTGATGTAAAATAGATGCCAGTGCTTTTTGAATGGAAACTTCAAGATGACATTGGCCATGTCTCACACCTCCCCCTCAAGCCTGACATCAGAGTGCTTCTCTTTGAGAAACGCCTACTATGAGAGCAGTGTATTTTGTGTATAGCATTGATGTTGCCCACTGGTTTTGCTCATTTATGTTGCCATTTACTCTTGCATTATTAAATATTGTCCTGTTGGTGCTTAAGAAGGAATATCTGATCAGATTTTTTCTTGCCTCTCTACATTAATTGTATAGTGTGCAATAACAACTGTGCCGCTGTACAACTACAAATTTTATTTATTTTTTTTGAACTCCCTGAAATGCCTCAATTGTTTTCTTGAGTTTCCTTCTGAGAACGAACATGTCGCACTATCCCTCATTTAAATAATTCCTGCCCAAGGCAAATGCAAAAAAAGAAGCGAGGCATGGTTGAATTGTGTTAGTAGGGTAAGGTGTTATGGTAAGAGGCGTGACATTCAAACTTTATTTGGGCGTGACAGAACTTTATTTGACATCCGAAACATGTTTGAAGCAGTTGACCAATCACAACACACTGGTTCAGCTGACCAATCAGAGCACATTGCGCTTTTAGTAAGGAGGGGCTTCATAGAGACAGGAACGAAACAGAGCGTTACTGACAGTGGAAAATATGTGAAAAATAATGTGCGTTATGAACATTCAAGCATGAAAACCAATTCTAGTAGACCCCAAAAACAAAATCAAGACTTTGTAAAAGGGCATAATATGGCCTCTTTAAATGATATTTTGAACTTAATTTGTAGGCTTTCTGTCAATTAGTTTTATTTTATTTATTTTTGTATTATTATTTTATGGTGTACCTGATTTTGTCATATTAAATTATATTTTAAAGTTGTTTTCTAACAATTTTTTTTTAATTTTTTTTTTTATTATTATTTTAATGTGTACCTGAAAGGAGTTCTCTATGGTATTGAGCTGCCTTTCACTTTCATGTTCCTCAAAGAAAAAAAATAAATCAATAAATTCTCTGTCACAACGCTAGAGATTTCAATTTTTTTGGCTAAGTATCAACTTTATCTCTGATGTTTCTTCTATAATTTCTTCAGACAAATAAAAACTGGAGCAAATTAATCCAGGAGGCCATAGAGCATAGTTTGAAATCTCTCAGTTTTGATATATATTTCAGCAAACATCTAATTTTTTTCTCTCAATTTAATCCCATTATCTCATTGCTGCCTAGAAGAAACAATTAACATACTAAAGAGATTTTTTTTTAAATTCTTATTCATGGGACATTTTGCACTTATTTCTCTCACCCAATGGTGCAAATTATGTGCGCTGTGTTTGTTTCGTAAATTTTTGTCTAAGGCTGATTTATTCTCCCAGACAATCAGCATAACAGCTGTGAGGTAAAATATAAAAAGAACACAGAGCTAAAGAGTCCAAGATCAAATTCATAGTTCTGTGTTGCTGTCAAGTGCATTATGCATAAATTTGTCTAGTACAAGAACAAGTCATGTAGCATGTCTACGCTGTCATTGTTTGTAACTGTAACCATATTGTCAGTAAATATTTCATAGAATAATGGACTTCATTGAATTTCACAAGGCCCTGTTTATGCCTCTGGTCTGCTTTTAAGCACTTCTCACCCTAGGAAAACCACTCACAGTGTGTATTCTGAATAGCAAGAGCTTTCGGTGTGTTTTGCAAGATTACAGAGTGCAGAAGCAACCTTTTGAAACATCCAACCGATACTCTCCTCTCTCTGGATCATTATCTTGTGTGAACATTCATCACTTCCCTCATTCTATGCAGGATTTCAACATCATCATAATTTAAAAGGCTTTCTGTGCTTTGAATATGTGTGTGTCTCCTTCATGTATGACACTGGGAATGGATCTCGGGGCCTTTATGCATGTATCTTTTTCATGTGTTTTTTCGTTGGTCCTGCTCTCTTCTGTGGAAGCTTGTTTCTGACACGGAATAAAATATAAAAAAGGTAATTATGACTTTTTCCCTCACAATTCTGACTTCTTTCTTCAGAATTGTAAGATATATAACGCAATTGTGAGTTCAGAATTATGAGATTCTGATAAATAAACCCCCAGTTTAACATAAAAGTCTTTAGCCTAGTCCTAGACTAAAATGCCTGTTTGAGCTGTTTTAACTGAAGCAACTTGCACTGACATATCTTAAAATATGTCAGTGCCATTGTTTTGTCTCAAGATACAAAACCAGTCATGTTTTTTTTCTAGGGTGTGTTTATAAAAGCTACTTAAATGCCCTAATTGAACTAAGGCCTAATCCTGGCTTAATCTAAACCCTATTCCTGGCTTAATCTAAGCCCTGTCTGTGCAGCCAGGTCAAAGTCAGAATTATGAGATATAAACTCACAATTGCAAGTTATAATGTCCGAATTGTGAGATATAAACTCGCAATTTTGAGAAAAAAGTCAGCTCACAATTCCGACTTTATAACTTGGAATTCTGATTTCGCAATTTCTAGTTTATATCCTACAAGTTTGTCTTGATAACGTGTAATTCCGTGTTTATAACTTGCAATTCTGACTTAAAAATGCACAATTCTGACTTTACAACTCGCAATTCTGTCTTTATAACTCGCAATTTCAAGTTTATATTCCACAATTCGGACTTGATAACGTGTAATTCCGAGTTTATAACTTGGAATTCTGATTTAAAAATTCAAAATTCTGACTTTATAACTCGCAATTTATAGTTTATATCCCACAATTCTGACTTGATAACATGCAATTCTCAGTTTATAACTTGGAATTCTACTTAAAAACTCACAATTTGATTTTAAAACTTGCAATTGCAAGTTTATATTCCACAATTCTGATGTTATAACTCACAATTGCGAGTTTATATAATTTCTTAGAGAAAAAAAAAGTCTGAAATGCGAGATGTAAACTCGCAATTGCGAGAAAATAGTAAGAATTGTGAGAGAAAAAGTCGCAATTACCTTTATTATTTATTTATAAATTCTGTGGCAGACAAAAGCTTTCATACTCTCCTCTCTACTCCCCTCATCCATGTTCTCTTATCTCTTTTTTTGTCAGAACAAGCCTACATGTGATTTAGCTGCTCTTTAGCCACGGCACAGAAAGCAGGCTGGAGTCTGAATCACGCGGGGTGAATCCCTTTAGACAGCATGTCCCCTATTTTTCAAGTTATTGTCAGAGTAAAGAGCAGGGCTATCCATTCCCATCTAGTGTGGGTAGAGAGCCAGCACATAGATAGCTGTCTGCTTGGACTGTAATATAGATGGCTTGGATGTAATCTATCATGGGTAGCTACTTTGGAGGACGGCACAAAATTCTTGCTGTTCCAGCATCAGAAGATGAACATTTGGGCTGAGCTTCATGCCTCTGGTTCATGTTTGATCACCACAGCTGCTATGGGCCACTGGCTTTGTTCTGACGGCACCCGTACTGAACCTCCAATGAAACAAAGGACGGTGGTAGTTGCAGCTGAGTTTTCTTGAACCATAAATCAAGCGAGGACTGTTTCTTTCTTTTTTTTCTTTTTTGTGGCCCTGATCATCTCACAAGATGTTTTCTCTTCATAGTTCAAGACCTCAAGAGCTTTGCACTACTGTTTATTAAAGACATAAGAATTTTTTATCGTGCCTTCATTTATTTCAGCTACTTTTCAGATTGTTTTACCCCTAATTTCATTTTTTTATATTACACTACCATTCAAAAGCTTAGCGTTGGTAAGATTTTTAAAAACGTTTTTGAAAGAAGTATCTGTATTTACTTGAAAATACAGTAAAAACAGTAATACTGTGAAATAATATTACAATTTAAAATAACTCTTTTCTATGTTATACATTTTAAGATGTAATTTATTCCTGTGATGTCAAAGCTGAATTTTCAGCATCATTACTCCAGTCTTCAGTGTCACATGATCCTTCAGAAATCACATATATATATATATACAGTATATGTTGGAACAAAGAAAAAAATATGATTAAAGTATTAAAAGTATTTTATTATTTTAAAAATAGAATAATCTGCACAAGCCAAACATATAAAAATGGGATATTGGGATCCAATGGTAAATTAATACAATTTTAAGTTAGTTTTCCTCAAAAGTTATACTTGGTTACCAAGGAGACAACAGTGTCAGTGAAGAACATCTTGAGATGAAATATGAGAAATGTGAGGTGTGAAAACAACAAAGGAAAAACAAGCTAAATATCACTTGTGAACAGAATATTTTTTACTGTGTCATTTTTAGTCAAGCTGTAATTTTGACAAACTATGAAAAAAGTGTGAAAAGATGTTTTTAGGACACTATAGAACAATAGCTATGAAATTTATCTTGGAAAGACAGGTTTTGGCCATTTTATTAAAAAAATTAAGCTATTAAGACTAGTAAGAATGTGAAAAGTATGTTTTTAGGGAGTCATTTCCACAGGGTCAAAATGTGCCCACAGTTGAAGAAACATCCTTATGTGCTTTTTGTAGTGAACAGTTGTGTTGATTTCTAACGCTCTGACAGATGGACACTCTTTTAGAGCAAAGGTCTCATGTGTGATCACATATACCAAAGAGCTCTGTATTCTTCACAGTGCTCTTCACACTTCAAACATCACAGCTGCCTTGATTATAGCTTTCACCAGCACCTCTTGTTCAGTGATGTTGTGGACGTGTTTGATGAGCTCTTCATCAGCCGGGCCGCTGGGTGACATTTGTGGATCGAGCTCTGTGATTTCCACCCCTGACCTCAGCTGTGCTCACTATAAACTCACAAACAGATCTGTATTACAAAACCTTTTTAATCTTTAAAATGTATGCTAAAGCTCAAGGATAATGCATAAAGACATGTGTCCCTTCAATCATATTGTAGAACATTTAATCTGTTAATTGAAATGATCAAATTAAAAATTTTAATAAACTAATGCATAATAATGCATGTAGGCATTTACTTATTGCATGTGATTTAAATTATTGGGAAAGAGAGTTAAAATTAAATAACAAGCTCTGTTAAAATAGTGCTCATATATCAGCCATATAAGTGGTATTTGCTAGCTTATTAATCATCAAAAGGTCTCAATCTCGATTCAAACACCCACATGATCTTATTCCTATCCTAAATGACAACTACCGGTATTCTGTCTATTAAACCTTTGACAAAATCACAGCGAACATTCAAATCTGCATTGCCGCTGACCAAGAGTATGAAACAGCTTCATAAACAGCCTTTTCAACCACACCGTATCATTATTTCTGTCACAGTAATTCAAATGATCACAGAAATACTGGGATAAAAGTTAATAGTTAGGATATAAACACTGATGTCTACAGTAGCGATCAAAATAGAGCAAATCCCCTTTTGAAATTAACTTGGCGCTTCAAATAACGCTTGTATCGATCACATTATTATGCCACTAGGTGGTGATAAGTGACTGTTGAAAAAACTTAATTTTCATTGAATCATTCAATCAAAAGACTCGTTCAAAACACTGATTCATTCAGTAATGAAACAAGTGAAGGGCCTTATTTTAACGATCTAAGCGCATGGTCTAAAGCGCAGGGCGCAAGTGCACTTAAGGCATGTCCGAATCCACTTTTGCTAGTTTAAGGACGGGAAAAATGGTTGGCGCACACGGCGCATGGTCTATAAGGGTTTTCCCTATTCTCTTAATGAGTAATGGGTGTGTTTTTGGGCGTAACATGCAATAAATCGATCAGAGTCTCATCTCCCATTCCCTTTAAAAGCCAGTTGTGCTCGCAACATGGCGGATCCGCTATTTACATGATGGAAAAACTGAACGCTTCTCTAGCGAGGAAACGGATCTGCTCAGTTAAAGCGAGCTAGCAGACCATCTACGGGAAAAGCCGGATTCCACCAAAGCATTTTTACCTTCATGCACACAATAATAATCTTTTAAATTGTAATCCTTTTATTTTTAATATATGTCATGTTTGCGTGCTGCTGCACGTCCCTGTGTGTGTTATAAGCAGAGTGTATGCGTGTTGTGCACCCGCTTATAAGCGCATATTAGTAACGCGCTCTTTAAATAACAAAAAAAAAATATTTTACCATTGACTTTAGACCAGGTTTCAGTTGGTCAATGACGCAGTCTATTTCAGTTGCCTCAAAGTAGTAATGCGCCAACAATGCACCTGAACACACCTTGTTTTCAGACCAGCACGCCCTTGGGTGCACAAATGGCTGCAAATACATTTGCTATTTACACAAAGTGGCGCAGGACATGAAAATGATAACTGCGTCGGGCTGAAACTAGCAAAAAAACACTTGTGTCGTGGGTGTATGGTAGGGCCCAATGTATTTATGAGTGAGTGATTGAATCATTCATTCAAGCCGATTTTTTTTTTAAACATTTATTTTAAATTAATTAAGCATTTGCAGTAATTAACATTTTGTCATGGGAGAATCGTGATCTCTATTTTTTTTTGATTCTCAATTTATCCAGCTCTACCATATGTGAATGACTATTAGCATCATTTACTTGACATTTCACTTACTTATGTCTGTTTGCTGATTGAAGGCAAATACCATGAATCCCTATTTAAATAGTTATTTTTGATTTTTAAAAGTGTTCTCCCCCTCTCTTTCTCTGACTCACTGTTGCTGTGGAAACATACTTTTGTAGAAGTGATGCTAAAGGATTCATTAGGTCTGCAGAGAATTTGTGATTCTTCTATTGAACAATTGAGACTCAATCAATGTAGCTTGATATAGTTTACTGTCTCTAATGGGAACTACTCCTCTGACAACATGGATGTGTTCTCTCCGATACCAAAGTTTGCCTGTGTCCCAAAAGATATTTTGTCATCTCTTCTGTAAAGAGCAGTATAAACCAGCCTGAATTTCCATGCTAGACCGGGCTAGTTCATTCTGGTTTAGTAATACTGCTCAGTTTCTGTAATCTAATTAACAGATATTACGGAGGAACCAGCGATCCCACAATGCTAGTGACCATATGGGTCTTTTCAGCTGAGAAAATGATGAATACAGCTTTCAGTGCTCAAAGATACAAAAGTACCTTCCTGGTGTTAAAGGGATAGTTCACTCAAAAATTAAAATGTGCTATCATTTACTCACCCTCATGTTGTTTCAAAACCATATGACTTTCTTTCTTCCGTGAAACACAAAAGAAAGAGGATATTTTGAAGGGGTCCAAAATAATTTTGGATTAGTCGTTCCCTCGATTTACTAAATTGTGCGCATTTCGTTCCTAAGTGTGCGCACAATTTAGACTACTATTTTTTTTTTTTCCTGCATGTCATGTGCGGGGCTACATATATGGCCAAAAAACACACAGACATTTAAAAATAATATATATCTTTTTATCAAATTAAACTTCAACACAGCCCAATGCTTAATGCATTTAGGCCTTTATTTGTGGATGTGATTTAAAATTGAGTGAAAAAGCGTTAAATTTAATGACACACTCTATTAAAATAGTGCTAATTAGACACATAAGTTGTATTTGCAATATGTGAATGACTATTAGCTTTATTTACTTGATGCTTCACTTACTTTTGTCTGTTTTTTCCACAGAAGAAAGTCATACAGGTTTGTAACAACATAAGGGTGAGTAAATGATGACAGAATTTTCATTTTTGTGTGAACTATTCTTTTAAGAGCTAATTTCAATTTATAAAACGTCTATGACATTTTTGTCTGCAGCAAATCAAAAAAATCAAAAAATCAAAAAAAGTATTCTCAAACCTCTTAGCTCAGCAGTGCATAAACATGAATCTGTCCAAATCATTTAGTAACATGTGAGATTGTATTCCACTTATGATGCAAGATTTTATCCATTAATTTGTATGCTTATTTGTTTGTTAATTTACTAAGTTCTACTAGACAAAATGATTGAGAAACTATCCTGCTGTTCTCATATTAAAGGAATACTTCACCCAAAAAATTGAAATGCTCTAATCTTTTACTCATGCGCTCCTTTTGTTGCTCTCAATGACAACTTTTCCGTGACCCTGTCTAAAGATGCCATATTTGTTTTGAGAGCTAGCAAAGGTTAAGATTTTTTTTAAGTGAGCAATGACTCAAATGTCATTCAAAGCTTCACATAAAGCTATCATAACACTTCAGAAGACTTAGCACAGGATGTATGGACTACTTTTATGATGCTTTTTTTTTTGTTCTTCATTTTTAGACAGCACTCGTCGTTATATGGCAAAAAACAAGAATGTTAGTATAAGTAAATTGTAACCTTTTCTGATCCACAGAAGAAGAAAAGTCATATTTATTTGGAACTACATGATTAAAATGTAATTTTTTTGGGTAAGCTAGTTGTTTAACAACTGCTTAGAACTTCTATACCAGGACTGTAGAAGTAGAACATTTTGAAAATTCCTTATTTATTATCCCAACACACATTCCCACTTATAACATCTTCAAATGAGGTTTCAGTGTGGCATTGTGTCAGAATAATAAAAATGTGTTGCTTGAGGACAACCCCTTGCCACCCACACTAACAATGTTTTTATGACTTATGTTGTAGTGTGACATTGCTATAATTTATACAGTATGTTTTGTGGGCATGGACGAGGCAGTGCTTTGAATGTTTTGTTTTGTTTTTTCTTTGTTTCTTTTAAGTTCTACTGTAGAAAGCAGAAAGGGAGTGGGGAAATGCTCTAGGCCCACCTGTGTCAAGCGCAGAGCCATAAACATGTGTACGACCAAATGGCTCTTGCAGCCACAGGCCTGATATCTTCCATAACTGCATTATATTCAGTGTAGCACTTAAATACACAGCCGGTGACCGTTCACCTCAAACCTTTGCTTCTCACTGTTGTAACATCAGGGTTTCTGTTCTTGGGGTGACTTACTGTAGAAGTTGTGTGTCTTTTTCCGCTCACATCAATGAAGTAATTCCCAATTAGCAATGGAAGCATGGCTGTGTCTTGTTGCTTTTAATGTGTTTCAACTCCATCTATTGAAAACAAGACTGCAACTAAAGACAAAAGCAAAGGTTTTATACACGGATTGAGACAAGCAAAAATAGTTTCAAAAAGCAACTGGGGTAACGATTACGCTCACGGTGAGGCTTTTCGAATCGGGACGCTGTGTATGTTTCTGACGAAGCACTTTTAATGAATTAATTGATATGAACAAAGACAAATTAAGCATATTGTTGTGCCGAAAAGAGTGTAATTAATCCAAAACGAGCGATATACAGCTTAGCATACAATTGCGAGATAATTCATCTTTTGATATTCTTCTAGATATAGCAGCACATAATTCCTTTACTAATTCTGGGTCTTAACTAACTAATTATTCCAAAAGCCTGGATCTGTTGCAGGCATTGTGGATCAATCTAGCATGTCCATGACACCCCCCTTCCCTCGCCACCCCCCTTCCTTCCTCTGTGGCTTTCCAATGGCTTACACATTTTCCTTTCTCTTTTTTTTATCCTTTCTTTTTTGTTCGTTTTCGGGAAGGGAGGGGAGGGGTGGAGGTTAATTCAACGTCTTGTTAAAAATCCAATGTAAGTTGATTTTGCATGTGTTTCTATGTGTCATAGCTGTGCTTCTAAGCTCAATTAATACTCCCAGCTCACCACTGATAAACCGTTCTGTGCACTGTTCTCTGCTTTCCTCGAAAGGCTAAAGATAAACGACAAGACTGACAAGTTAAATCAAGTTGTCCATGTGTGATATACTTTTATTTTGTTTTAAAGCCATGTACTGCGAGCCACCTCTACGTTCCAGAACTGTTCTTCTAAGCTCTTTTTTTCCCTTTTCTCTCTCTCTTTCTGAAGATTTGTATCAAAGCCTAGTTTTCATGAACCTCTATTCTGTCCCTAGAATATGGAATGATCGGAGAACATACTGTAAAAAGTCAGCGGCCAAGATCAGTACATGACACAAAGGGCCTACAGGAGCGAGATGAATCTGCTAAATTTATGGCACAAACTGGTAATACAATAGTTATGCTTCTTTCCTTTCCTATGTAAACTAAACTTAATTTTCATCTTAAGTCACTTGCATGCTGTCTTCTGTACTGCACCTTTAAGTGACAATGTTTATTTATCATATTTATTTTCTGTCCCTCTTCCACTTTATTAATACGCTGAGAAAAACCGAATTGGCCATTTTTGCATACTGACGAAGATGCCCAATTGGAATTTCTGGTTTCTATTTGTTTTGACAGTTTTTATGACTTTAACCACTAAAAGCTAAAAGTAAATATAACCCAGATTTGTTTAAACAGAGATTAATTAAATGTCAAACAGTTTTTGGCTAACAGATTTAACAGTAAACATATGTGGTTATCCAGCTGTTTAGAGCCTAAATAACCCTGATATATTACCTTTTAAAGTGCCAAAAAAACAACAAAAAAAAACATTACTTGTAGAAACTTGAAAATGTTTCTCTTTCTTTTCCTTTGCTTTAATTTCCCTGAATTTTTTCCCCCCTCTGCATGTACCCTAGATGATTTACACCTATAATGGGGAGGGACGTTAAGCAGCCATCTTATTTTGTTTTAAGTTTTGCACCTTTTGTATATTTGTGACATTTGTGTAGCACTTAATATCATTTAAGTTGCAAATCATTGTGCATACTAAACCTTAACAACCTTGTTTCCATTCCAATCCAGTCTTTTTTATGTGTTTGTTGATTTATTTCCATTTATAAATGAAGATCTGAACAGAAAGTCATTCACCCTATATTTAGTTACTCATTTTCAGATTGTCTTAGTTGTTGTACCACTTCATCCAGAGTTGATCCACCTTTCAATCTAAACTAATCTCTGAGAAAGGCATAGAAAATTGTCCATATGTACCCAAGGGCATGCCAGTAGATTCTCTGGAAGTTAGAACAAACAAACCAATCTTGAGTGTACTAGCAACTGAAAAAGTTGCATACATTTTTTGAGCATATGATCCTAAATTATTTATGGTCAATATGCTCATTAGACTGTTCAACTCTTTCTTAAAAAATACAGTTTATTATATCCATTATTTGCTGATGACAGGCAAAATTAAAACATTAAATGTTTAAGTTCAACATTTTCCTTCTCATACTATCCCTTTATTCAGCATTACATGGCAATTGGATCGATATATTGTGGATAATGATAACATGTGCTTTTAGAGAGACAATTTTCTTGCTTATTAAATGTTTGGCAGTGTCAAAATTTCTCTGGAAATCAAATGTCTTATTAGTGTTTGGTTTAGCCATGCAATTGCTCATTGGGAATTACAGCCGATCCAGAGTGCAGTATGTAGTGAACACATATAAAGCACAAAGCTAATCTCTATGTGTTTCCCAGAAAGCAGCCTATATGCTTTTATAAACCAATAATTACATAAGCTTTATTTAGCAATCATGTATTCTTATGCCAGCAAACAATGCCAATGATTGAATTGACATTACCGTTGGTAAATCATAATGTTTTCCAGCTCAGGAACCGTAATCAAACGGAACTTCCAACAGCCTCGATTGTTTGGATTCGACATAGAAAGTTCTTCCATCAAGTGAATCTCAAATGTGACCAGCGCTACTGAAAATTGCTGTGATCTGCTGAATATGCTGGGGGAAATGAACCCCGTTCCCTTCTTTCTCGACAATCTCCAATTCTAATTGATTTCGCTTCAAAGAGAGACAAGAAGCTTTAGCATAAATCCAGGAGATCTAAAAGAGTGAACTGCAGTCTAGACTGAGGGCCAGAGGTCTGTTCTTCTGTGCAACCGTAGTTAGCAGAAAACTAACTCTCATCAAAGATCATTCTCTAACTTTTAGAAGCCATGTTGCATGCATTCTGCATAGTTTACCATATTTTATATATTTCATCTATTAGTTTCTTTTGCCTTTTTACTTTCAGTTTGTTTCATCTAATTGGTTGCATGCATGATTTTAAAATATAAATGACGTTAAACTTTAGTATTTCTTAGGATGCTAAGATAGTAAAAGCTCCTAATATTATATTTATTTTGTGGCCACACAGTAAAATCAATATGATCCTGCTTTGAATATGCATAGATGTATGAATTATTCATAAATGCTTACAGTCAGGATTTTGATTGTCAACTGTCAATGTAATTTTTTAAATATATTTATAAATTGTATTATGTTTAATGCCATTATACTATATGGGCCATTCTTGTCTAACCAGCAGGACAAATTTTCTCATTTGTGCTCCTGGAAATCCTTCCTGCAGAGTTTAGCTGTGTCCGAATCCAAAGGCAGATGTCCTGCTTCCCGGTCAGTCAATGATTTAACAGACAGTATGTCCATATGAAGGTTTTTCCTAAGGAAACCGGTTTAGGACCGAGCCATAATGTCATGTCTAATGATCTAGAACAAATTCAAGTGAGCTTAGAGATAACCTAATGAATATTTAATGCTTATTTCTCAGCTGAAATAGAATCATAAGTTATTAAGTTTTAAACTATATCATAAGTTATAAATTATTTTTATAAACTAAATTTCAATTGCTCTGTCAGACACCATTTTTATTCTATTAACCGACCTCACACAGAGGATTGTGAGAAATAATTAAAGAGACAGTTCACCCAAAAATTTTGCAATCATTTATTACCCTCATGCATTCCAAACCTGAATGACTTTCTTCTATGGAACACAAAAGAAGATATTTTAAGAAATGTCTGTTTTTGTCCATATAGTGAAAGTCAGTAGTGTTTTTTTAGAGCGCATTTTCATTTAAGGACAAAAACAGAAAGTCATACAAGTTTGGAATGAAATGAGGATGTGTAAATGATGACAGAACTTTTTGGGTGACCTATCCCTTTAAGATCATGCCATTTCTGGTCAAAAGAAGACCAGATGTAGTTGTCTGGGTAGACGGGATGTTAGCATTTTTCCGGTTTTGGACTTAGCCTAGTTGTAACTCTAACCCTAACCAACTTATTAAGGTCTTCAGGATCTAAATTGATGTGCGTTTGAGCTAAACTCTGCAGAAAAGTAGCATGACCGGGCATCTCTGCTCTGGATCAATGAGCCCTGAAAGTCATTCAGGCAGGATCATATCAAATATATGAGAAAAGATGCTCCTTTTGAGCTCGTTCCACTAATCTCTTAGAGCCTTTAAGATTTACTGTGGCTTCTTAGTGTGTAACTTAGTGAGGCCCCTCCTGCTCCTACTGGCTCCACCCCCTCGGGGTGTCACATGACCATGTTACTGCTTTTAACTGGTGTCACCCTTCTCCTACAGGTGACCCTGGTGCTGAGGAGTGGTCCCAGTGGAGCTCTTGCTCAGTTACATGCGGTCAAGGGTCGCAGGTGCGAACAAGAACATGTGTCTCACCTTACGGATCACACTGCAGCGGCCCTTTAAGAGAATCCAGGGTGTGCAATAACACTGTCCCCTGCCCAGGTAGTGTTAGTCGCAAACATTGGACTGTCCTACAGAATCTATATCTTTCATCCTCAGGGCAGAAAATTGCTGTCATTTTTTTATTCATTCATTTAATTATTTGATGTCATTGCTTCATATTATGCTTTTATATCCGATGTATTATTATTATTTTCATAATTATTATTTATCTTTGTGCCTGCTATGATTTTTTTTCAGTCATTCCTCTTGTAATTTGTTTGTTTTATTTTGCTTCATCAATTTTCTCATTCATTTGTCATTCTTTTTTTGTTTCTCTTTTCAATGTATGACTTAGCTAAGGTTTTTATATAATTTCAACACAAACCTTGCTCAAACACAAAGCAAAACTTGTCAGAAGAGTGTTTGTTGGTGCATGCAGATGAAAAATGTAGAAGAAAGGGTGAAAAGACTAATCTATCCCCCTGTGGCCAGGAAAGCGACCTGAATTACCCTCTTGTTTTAAAATCTTTAATTACTGGAGGTATCGACCTTTAATTCATCATTTTTGGAGGTGCCATCTTAATGGAGTTAGGCTCAACAATACTTCAGCGCCATTGAACATGCTGTCAGCAGCTAACTGGTTTTTTATTTCAAGTAAAAGGGCACGAAAAGAGGCTCGTTTTTTTTCCTTCATCACGAGCTCTGAAAATGCAGTTCAGCTCTTTTAGGACTTTTGGTATCGGTAAATTAATGCTGTTTACACGTTACCTCAGCAGCATTGAACTTATGTCACAAGCTAACTGGATTTTTATTTTAAGTAAAGGGGCATGAAAAGAGACTTGTTTTGTTTACACCATTAGCTCTAAAAATGGCAATTCAGCTCTTTTAAGACTTTTTATATGGCTAAATCAATGTGGTTTACACAGTATTATTGATATGCAGCTTTTCCCTACGCCATGAAAAATACAAATCTTACTGACACGTGCTAGATATAAAGTGTGTATATATGTGAGTGTGTGTTTAGGGCTAGGGGATAGAATATACAGTTTGTACAGTATAAAAATCATTGTGTCTATGGAAAGTCCCCATAAAATGCGTGTGTGTGCGTATTTGTACACATATGGAAATTGTTACTGATGGTGAAATCATCTTCAGCTTTGATAATTTGGTTTGTAAGATAAACAGCAATATTTGACCACTAATATATATATATATATATAATAGCACTAAAACAGCTATGAAATTACACTTTTTGCTCACAGTCAAGGGAAGGATTTATAAATGCTGCTAATTAACTTTCCTGCACATACTTTTAAGCAACATTAATGGAGCTGCTTCGCATCCAAGATTAAAGATGATTCTCACACTTGCTGTTGAGTGCAGAATTTTTCAAAACCATATCAAAAACTTAAATGCATCTCAGATAAGTCTGATGTTGGAAAAGGCTCGGAGGCACATATAAATGACATAAGGCTAGACCACCGGCCCAGAGCTTAAAGGATTGGAAATAAGACCACCATGTCTCTTGAATGCTCAAATAAATCCATTTATTCCCCCTCTGGAATAGCTTGGACAGCAGCCTAATTGAGCACAACATTTCTTTTCTTTTGAGGTCAACCCTTATTTACATCATTTTACTGTATTATGTGGCAAAATAAAAGCATTTCTGGAATAAGTTATGCTCTAGCACACAATGCTTTCACACTACAGTATGTGCTTCATAGTTTGGGAGAGTTCATACAGTTGGCCATATATAGTCGAATTCCTCTCTTGACATCTTTTTACACCAGAGGTCTCCAAACTCAGTCCTGAAGGGCCACTGTCCTGCAGAGTTTAGCTCCAACCAGCTCCAACACATCTACTTGAATGTTTCTTGTATGCCTAGTGAGACCTTGATTAGCTGGTTCAGGTGTGTTTAATAGGGTTTGTAGCTAAACTTTGCAGGACAGCAGCCCTCCAGGACTGAGTTTGAAGACCTCTGCAAATAATAATAATTAAAAAAAACCTAGTCAATTTATTAAAAAAAATAATAATAATCTGTTGTGTTGTTGAAGACAAATGTCATGTTTCCTTCTAGCCCAGTGATTCTCACCTGGTTTTTGCTTCAGAACCTTGATTTTACATTGAATATCAAGTGGCGACCTAACAGGGTAAATAAAATTGAGCAAAATGTCCTTAAAAGAAAACATTTTGATTTTTTTCATATAAAACAAATTAATATTGCTGAATAGGAAAATTGGCTACATTTAATCTTAAGTTTTGTTTTTGTTTTTCGATGATAAGAGGATGTCAGATAAGTTAATAACTTACACTATGGGTCAGTAAGATATTTTAATGTTTTGAAAGACGTCTCATCCTCACCAAAGCTGTATTTATTGATTAAAAATACAGTAAAAACAGTATTATTGTAAATATTTATTCTTGCTATGATTTTTCAGCAGTCATTACTCCATTACTTATGTGTTTAGAAATCATTCTAATATGCTGATTTGGTGCTCAATTAACATATTATAGTATTATCAATGTTAAAAAGATATTTAGTTTTAGTTAGAATGTTCAAAAGAACAGCATTTATTTCAAATGAATTTTTTTTTGATAAAAATGTAAAAGATTTTACTGTCACTTATGATTATTTTAATGCATCCTTGCTGAATAAAAGTATTAATTTCTTTCAACAACAAAAACTAAAAATCTTACTGAACCCAAACTTTTGAACTGTAATGTAGCAAGCTTCGAAATAATTTAGGATTGGACAGACTTTGTAGACAACATAACATACTTTTTTATAAGCATATTTATTTTGCTATTCCAACTATGCACAATTTAAG
This sequence comes from Anabarilius grahami, assembly GCA_003731715.1. NCBI lineage: Eukaryota > Metazoa > Chordata > Actinopteri > Cypriniformes > Xenocyprididae > Anabarilius > Anabarilius grahami. The sequence goes on along the minus strand of RJVU01065935.1, from coordinate 3,415,758 downwards.
AGATAGTTGCATTTTATTATTTCTATTATTTGCATTGATTTAACCTATTTTTGGTTCACAACCCCCCGGTTAAAAAAAAAAAAACTTGTCAAGTCCATCGTAGACTCATCATAGATGAGAGTCCAGCAGATGAGAGTCCAGCAGCAAATAAAAAATCTTCCTGTTAATGGCAAAGTTATTGAGCTGGTTTTGCGAAGACTGGCTTTCCATGAGTGCTTCAACGAGAGTTTGTTTTTAATTAATGCTCTTTGAGTGGGACTGGAGTTTTCATTATACAGTAAGAGCATTAGAGAGGGGGATTTGACGTTTGGAGGGGAAACGGTGCCCAGCAGTCTTGACACTGATGACTGGATTAAGCCCCAGTAAGTGCACGCGCAGAACGCACACCTGGGACTTTGATAAGTACGCTAAGAGAACCGAGACGAATGCAGCACGGCTGCGGCAGCCCTCCCGGCGCGTCTTTCATCACGCAAAGACAAAAGAATGTCATCAGCCGTGGTGCTCGGGATGGGGGTGGAGTGGGAAAGGTAAATTGTAAAGAAAAGGGGAAATGATGCAGTTGTTTTGATTCATTGCATCGGTGTAACAGCTGTTGATAAACAGGCTCGCTGAGCAGCCACAGAGTCAGTGCTGGAGGTGTTTCACTGCTGCATTTGAATGAGGTTGTGTGTGGGTGTGTGTGTATGTGTGCCGTGAGCGGAGTGTATGTGTCTTAACTCTTGTCCTCTGTTGGCAGTGCACGGTGTGTGGGAAGAGTGGTCTCCATGGAGCCTCTGCTCTTTCACCTGTGGACGGGGTCATCGCACCCGCACTCGGATGTGCACTCCACCCCAGCACGGAGGAAGAGCGTGTGATGGACCCGAGACCCAAAGCAAACTCTGCAACATTGCCCTCTGCCCAGGTCTGTCTGCTTTAGATGCACTGCCTTCTCCAATCTTTATGTCTCAACTTTCCATTTCTCGCATCATCTCGGCTCATTCTGACTCATCTCACCTCATCTTGTCTGTGCTCTTCTCTTCTGTTGTCTCATTTTCTCATCTTGTGTCTATTTTTGTGTTCCATTAGTTTACTTCTATTTTCTTGTCCTCTCATTTTGTCTCATCTTGTCTGTGTTCTTCTTTTCTTTTCTCATTATGTTATGAAGTTATGACATTCTTTTCTCATGTCATAACTTCTAATCTCACTTCATCACTCACTTCATCTTTGTTTCTCATCTCATTCTTTTTTGTCCCTTCCCTTCCCTTCCCTGCCCTGCCCTGCCCTGCCCTATACCATACCCTACCCTTCCCTTCCCTTCCCTTCCCTTCCCTTCCCT
>RJVU01065935.1:3393010-3405842 GCA_003731715.1 Anabarilius grahami | reverse complement strand
ACATTAGAGACACATTAGGTTTGACATTTTATTTATTTACTTATATTATACGGAGCTCCGCACATGACACGCAGACAAAAATATATATCGTGGTCACAAATTAAGAATTCATTCCCACAATTTATTAATTCGTTCCCTTGCTTTAGTCAATCTTGGCCATGTTGAACTAATTAATTCCCTTGTTTTGATGTAACAAATATAAGGGAATGATTTGATTTATTTCAATGTGGCCACGATTTAGTAAAACGAGGGAACGAAATATTATATGGTGCACATGATTTACGAATTAGTAAAACGTTCTGATGTATTAGTAAGTCGTAGGGATGAATTTGTGGCCACGATATGCATATTTTTTCCTGCATGTCATGTGCAGTGCTCATAACATTGCAGCAACTATTATAAGACCACAAATTTTATTTGTGGGCAATGTGAAATTAAATTCTTGCATCATATTCTGATCCCTTTCCCCATTCTCCACCATCATTTACTTGTCCTCTCTCAAATGTCCTATAAATAATAATAATTTCTACTAAATACATGTATTTTTATTCCTGAACCATAGCTCCTTATGAAATATGCCCGGAGGACTATGCTGTGTCCATGCTGTGGAGAAGAACTCCCTCTGGGGAACTGGCCTTCAACAGGTGTCCACCCAATGCCACGGGTAAGAAAAGCCACCACAGTCAGCGGTTGAAGAGCACTCAGCTAAACACAAAGACACAAAGGAAGAATAGTCACAGACGCTTTCAAAAGAAAAGAAAAAGAATACAGATTGTTTTTTTGTTCTCCTTTTCTTTTGCAGTGCATTTATTTCAGTGATGTTGAAATTATTCATAAGTTCAGAAGGCTACGATGACAAATGTTTCTGACAAGTATGTTCAGCACTGCTGTGACTGCCTTTAAATGGCTTATACTGTGTGTACCTAGAGATTTTTGTCATTTGCATACCATTGAACCCTCCAGCATTTTGTCAAATTCTTTGTGAGGCCGCTTTCTGCAGCGGAGACATAAAGGGGAAAAATATAAAAAAGAGAGAAATCGTTTCTCCATCCTGCATATTCTTTTTCGATATACGCTGTAGAGGCATCCCCAACTTTTTCTTTTTCTCCTCGGACCGGTCTGAGGTGTGAGCCCTACTGATTGTTGTCTGAAAATGGCAGAAGGTGCTTTACTGTTCTCTGTTGAGCTCCTGTAACCTCCTGCTATCGCCTGTTGTGAAGATTCTCCAGTACACTACTACAATGTCCTTGAAAGAGCAGGTGCTGAAGGTAAAATAAAAATGCAGGCACCACGAACTCAGATAACAGCAAGCAGTCCAGTATAACTATAGGCGAGCTGAGGCTGACAGCAAATGCTTGTATAGATGGATTAATGTCTTTTGTGGATATATTTCTATATGTGGGAGGACTGCCATCATAGGCCCGAATGTACTTTTGTATTTTTTTTATTTTTTATTTCGGGTTGAGAACATTTAATTATACCATTTATACATAAAAGAGACAGTGTGTCAACCTGTGGGTGGAATTAGTTAGATTTACATTGTTTGTTTTCCGCATAACCCACGTCGAAATTTTCGGGTCACGCAAAAGCACTGGAGTGGGATCTGATGCCAGCAGCATGAAATGCTGGAAAATCTTCATTCATTGTGAGGTTGGAATGAAATTAAACTCCATCCCCATTGCACCGAAAACAAAATGAAAGCAACAAAAATCAAACAGCTGGAAATAGCTGAAGCTTTTGGGGAACGATCAATTGGGAATGAAAGGAATGATTGGAGATAAAACATCATGCAGGATGAGAATGAGAACTCTTCACTTTTGCTTTGTCCTATTTTTGTGCACAAGCGTCATTGGATGAGGTTTGTGTGATCTTCGCGTTAATGTGTGTGTGAGATTAAATCTGGTCAGACCCCTCTGTGGTGTCATGTGTTTTAATGGCTCGATCTTAGAACGTCCTCTTTGATCCGGCTCTGTGGGAGTTTTCCGTGATCTGTGGGCTGGATTTCCCTGCTTGGATGCCTCAGCTTGGGGGCAGGCAGCTGGCTGCAGCTGCGTCTCAGGTGGGCAGAGTGTGTTACTCTGTTGGCTGGGTAGCAGGAGGTGGAACCGTTTTGGAACAAGAGCTGATAAGACGTGTGTGGTAGAGGGGTGCGGGTGGGTGTGGTGAGGTGGTTTAAAAAGGCAAGGACGCGTATTTAATGCGATACGGTACGTGTATGACATGCTCTGACGGATCGGAGGCGAGAAATTCTTGTGCGTTTGTTTATTCGTTCCCACGTGTGGGAGGAAGTCTTGTTGATATCTCAGGTTGCAGGGTTTTGTTCGCAGTCGCCAAAAACAAAAAAGTCAAATTGGTGCATGACAGCTGCCGTCGGTTAACATCGTAATTCTGTGAGCGGGAATTATGACCAGTCTTTTAAAGCATGTAATTACAGTTTCATTTGTTCGCACACATAGCTATACTGCAGTGGCACATGTGCGGCGCATGTGATCTGGCAACAGCCGCATCTAGATGATGATGAAGGCTGCTGCTTTTATCCCTGCGTTCCTCTCGCTGAAAGATGTGTGGGCTGGCAGGTGGAATGAAAAAGGAAAAAAGACTTACAAGAACAAGTATAAACCCCTTCTCTGTATCTCTCTGTCTCTGTATCTCTCTTTTCTCTCTCCTCCTTCTTTGCAGGCACCACTAGTCGACGCTGCTCACTGGATCACCGCGGGGTGGCCTATTGGGAGCAACCCAGCTACGCTCGATGCATTGCAAATGAATACAGATACTTGCAGCAATCAGTAGGTGCAAAGTCAGCTTCCTGCGCTCTGCTTCTGTTTGTGACGTGCCATAAATTATCCCTGCAGTCGTCACAATCACCCAAACTATTTCCACCAGTACCTCCCCACCCAGCCCCCCAGACCACCACGCAGGTCTGCAAGATAAACTGCTATCATCGGAGAGGCAAATTAAACCGCTAGTATTGCAGTTTTCGAGACCCCGCGTTAATGGAGGACTCGCTCTAATTTCCTATAAAATCCTAAAGATGGTTGTTCCAGCTCCACCGGAGCTTTTTTCTGGAAGCGCACCTGCTGGAGACAAATGAATGATTTTCATTCTTTTTGTTTTCAGCTTCCTCTTCTTATCTGAGTCTTTCTTAATTGCAGTACATGTTGTGCTATTGCCAAGTAAAGCTTTAGATGTATCACACACACACACACACACACACACACACGCATGCAGAAAAAGCATAGGGGAGACTTTCCATTGTAGATCTGTATTGGTTTTATACTGAGGTAATGATATTTTCCGTCCCCTAGCTCTCACACCTTTTTGCCTTTGAAAAAATTAATTAAGGCACTATTTATTATTTTTATTAAGTCATTTCCCTTGTGGGGTCTGCTGGCTGGTCAGGTTTTACTATCCTGTTGGGGGCTTTGATCAGTGTAGGCAAAACCTGACCCACAAACTCACTCTCTCTCTTCTGTCCCGACTCTTCAGTCTCTTTCTTTAAGTCAATGTGACATCATGTGTGACATCATGTCAGCGTGATTTATGTATGTTTGTTCATTGGCCTGTTGCTTTGTGGTGAAGTGTGTCATTTTTTGATTCTCTTATCTCAGTTTAAAATTTGGGGCAGATACACTTCTGTTCAAACATTTGGGGATCATAATTTATGCTCAACAAGGCTGCATTTATTTGAAAAAAAGAGTAAAAATCATAATATTGTGTAATGTTATTATAATTTAAAATAACTGTTTACTATTTTAATAGGTTTTAAAAGGTAATTTATTCCTGTAATGACAAAGCTGAATTTTCAGCATCATTACTCCAGTCTTCAGTGACACATGATCCTTCAGAAATCATTCTAATATGCTGATTTAAGAAACATTTCTTATTATTATCGATTGAAAACAGATGTGCAGCTTAATATTTTTGTGGAAATTGTGGTACATTGTTTTTAGATTCTTTGAATATAAAGCTCAAAAGAGAAACATTTTTTGAAATATAAATCTTTTTTAACTAAAATATATTTGTGATATTTTGAATCATAAATATTTACTGTTTTTTACTGTTACTTTTGATTTATTTAATGCATTCTTGCTGAATAAAAGTATTTTATTCACCCAACTTTTGAATGGTACCTGTGGAAGATGGGATGACTGGTAGTTTTTACACATACAGTACTTTAGCTTGAGAGTTTGAACAATTTTGATACCTCAAATTGCTCTACTTGTTGAGGAAAGGTGTTATTTGTGGAGTGCTATTATTTTTGACCAGATTTTTCCCCCCTGGCGAATGACAAAATCTGAGAAAATGTTCCATAGACCATTTAGAACACCTTAGCAACTGCATAGCAACAAGCTAAAACAACCTAGAACACCTTAGCAACTCAACATAACAGTGCTGGGTTAGATATTCTAAAAAGTAATTAATTACTAGTTACTAATTACATTTCCAACAGTGTAATTAGATTACTGTACTAAATACTCTCTCTAAAAAGTATTGCATTACTTATTATTACTTACTTTCTAAGTCCCATATGAACCTTGACCAGTTGAACAATACAAGGATCGATGTGAAACTGCTCTTTTAATTCTTTCAAATAAATAATGTAAAACTGCATACATTATTATATAAACTGACCACTATTTAAAGGGAGAAGGATACATTAAAAACATACATTGTATCATTAGACATTAAATGTAATTACTTTTTCAAGGGAAAAGTGCTTAGTAATGAGTTACACCCAACACTGATAGCAACAAGCTAAAACCACCTAGAATGCCTTAGCAACTGCATAGAAACAGGCTAAAACCACCACCTTTGCAACTGCAGAGTGTTTAAGAAACATCATATAACAAATTCCGTTTAATATTACTTGAGGAACAGAAATGACACCCTTCACCTTTAAATAGTAATGGTAGTTCTGTGTACCACAACATTCATTCATGTTTGTAACATGAGCAGGAGTTAGTGTTACAGTCTTTGAAGGACACACGGAACCCAGTCTTTTTCTCTGTGTCTGTCTTCAGGTCCAGGGGCACCTTGCTAAAGGTCAGAGGAATCTGGCAGGGGACGGCATGTCCCAGGTTACGAAGGTCCTCCTGGATCTCACCCAGAGGCGCAATTTCTATGCAGGTGACCTTCTCTCCTCTGTGGAGATTCTTCGAAACGTCACTGACACCTTCAAAAGGGCCAGCTATGAACCCTCTTCTGATGACGTTCAGGTAAATGAGAAAACAATGTTGTTGTTTTTATTATTTTGCCAACCTCCAAGGTTATATATGCAATAGTATTAATTTAGACATTGTGGTCATCTTGGGTCTTTAATGTTGGTAATGCAGGTTGAAAGTACTAGTACTATATGCATAAAATGTCCTGATGTCCTGACTACAAGATTTTTTTTTCCTTTTCCTTTTTAATTTTTTGCAAGCAGCATAATATTCAACATTTTTGGTTCAGTAAGATATATCTATATATATACACAATAAAATTAATACTTTTATTGAGCAAGAATGCATTAAATATTAAATGACAGTAAAGACATAACTTTCTATTTCAAATACAGGTGCTGGTCATATAATTAGAATATCATCAAAAAGTTGATTTATTTCACTAATTCCATTCAAAAAGTGAAACTTGTATATTATATTCATTCATTACACACAGACTGATATATTTCAAATGTTTATTTCTTTTAATTTTGATGATTATAACTGACAACTAAGGAAAATCCCAAATTCAGTATCTCAGAAAATTAGAATATTACTTAAGACCAATACAAAGAAAGGATTTTTAGAAATCTTGGCCAACTGAAAAGTATGAACATGAAAAGTATGAGCATGTACAGCACTCAATACTTAGTTGGGGCTCCTTTTGCCTGAATTACTGCAGCAATGCGGCGTGGCATGGAGTCGATCAGTCTGTGGCACTGCTCAGGTGTTATGAGAGCCCAGGTTGCTCTGATAGTGGCCTTCAGCTCTTCTGCATTGTTGGGTCTGGCATATCGCATCTTCCTCTTCACAATACCCCATAGATTTTCTATGGGGTTAAGGTCAGGCGAGTTTGCTGGCCAATTAAGAACGGGGATACCATGGTCCTTAAACCAGGTATTGGTCCTGTTGGAAAATTAAATCTGCATCTCCATAAAGTTGGTCAGCAGCAGGAAGCATGAAGTGCTCTAAAACTTCCTGGTATACGGCTGCGTTGACCTTGGACCTCAGAAAACACAGTGGACCAACACCAGCAGATGACATGGCACCCCAAACCATCACTGACTGTGGAAACTTTACACTGGACCTCAAGCAACGTGGATTGTGTGCCTCTCCTCTCTTCCTCCAGACTCTGGGACCCTGATTTCCAAAGGAAATGCAAAATTTACTTTCATCAGAGAACATAACTTTGGACCACTCAGCAGCAGTCCAGTCCTTTTTGTCTTTAGCCCAGGCGAGACGCTTCTGACGCTGTCTGTTGTTCAAGAGTGGCTTGACACAAGGAATGCGACAGCTGAAACCCATGTCTTGCATACGTCTGTGCGTAGTGGTTCTTGAAGCACTGACTCCAGCTGCAGTCCACTCTTTGTGAATCTCCCCCACATTTTTGAATGGGTTTTGTTTCACAATCCTCTCCAGGGTGCGGTTATCCCTATTGCTTGTACACTTTTTTCTACCACATCTTTTCCTTCCCTTCGCCTCTCTATTAATGTGCTTGGACACAGAGCTCTGTGAACAGCCAGCCTCTTTTGCAATGACCTTTTGTGTCTTGCCCTCCTTGTGCAAGGTGTCAATGGTCGCCTTTTGGACAATTGTCAAGTCAGCAATCTTCCCCATGATTGTGTAGCCTACAGAACTAGACTGAGAGACCATTTAAAGGCCTTTGCAGGTGTTTTGAGTTAATTAGCTGATTAGAGTGTGGCACCAGGTGTCTTCAATATTGAACCTTTTCACAGTATTCTAATTTTCTGAGATACTGAATTTGGGATTTTCCTTAGTTGTCAGTTATAATCATCAAAATTAAAAGAAATAAACATTTGAAATATATCAGTCTGTGTGTAATGAATGAATATAATATACAAGTTTCACTTTTTGAATGGAATTAGTGAAATAAATCAACTTTTTGATGATATTCTAATTATATGACCAGCACCTGTAAATGCTGTTCGTTTGACCTTCTATTCATCAAAGAATCCTAAAAATGTATCACAGTTTCCAACACAACTATTTTTGACATTGATAATAATAATTGATAATATAAAAAATGTCTCCTCAGCATCAAATCAGCACATTAGAATGATTTCTGAAGGATCATGTGACGCTAAACTCTGGAGTAATGATGCTGAAATTTCAGCTTTGCTATTACAGTAATAAATTACATTTTAAAATATTAAAATAGAAACCAGTTATTTTAATATTTCACACTATTACTGTTTTTACTGTATTTTTGATCAAATAATTACAGTCTTGGAGAGATTTCTTTCCGAAACGTAAAAAAATCTTACCGACCTCAAACTTTTGAACAGTAGAATAAACTGGAAATATTTCAATATATTATGTTTTTAAAGGGTTAATAAAAGCATTTAATGCAATTATATTTAGTTGCTAGTGAAGGGCATCTATTAGCCACATGACATAGTTTTCCTAATTAATCACATGGAATTTACATGGCAATGTGATTGGCTCTAAAATACTCATCTCCAGCATACTGCTCACGTGTTTCAGAAGGGTGACGTGCTAGTCAAGGAACTGCGATTAAGATGAATGGGAATGCTGATAGCTTTCTCCAGATATTACATGCGTTTGGTTGAAGTTAGCTAAATGGCAGAAGTTAGCAAAACATCTGAAATCACATACAGCACCTTCAAAATGGCAATGTCACTACTTGGGACCGTGACTGATAAATATCTCGCCGTTCTTGCCCCTCACAGAGAGCTTATGGGATTGTGACACCGTGAGCCAGCTGCTGATAAGAGATAGTCACTAAGTCTATCTCATTCTATCTCAAAGCTTTGTCATAACCTTCCCAATGCCAAAATAAACCGATTTCTCATGACCTGTTTGTGAGAATCTGGGTATTTTTACATAATACGGAGTGTAATGTGATTTTTTTGCGTGTATGTTTGTGTGTTGGGTTGGTGTGGGAGGTTTTATCTAAGCCCTGATGTGAACCCGAGCAGCCCCTCCTCCCCACGCATGTGTGCCGGGGTGGGTTGTGTGTTTTGGAACGTATTAATGCTGTGTTTAAGTGGACGCATTACCACCAGAGGGAGCATAAGCATTCAAGTAGAAAAACAAGCGTGCCGGAGCCAAGACGCTGCCTCTCTCTTGCCTTTCGTGGCACAGAGGCAGAGTAGCAAACAACAAAAAAAGACAGGCACACGTCCAGCTGGATATCTCATTCAGCCCAGTCACCGCAGCAAACATCAGCTCTCTTTCCATTCTTTGAGTAGACGGCTCTCCCAGTTGCCTTCAAACACGACCAACGCTCTCTGTTCTTCCCCTGTAATTCTGTGCACATTCGAGTGCTTAGGAAAGATCAACCAATCTCTGAATTGAAAGCAGCAGGAAATCCCAGGTGTGTTTTAGAGCCAATGCCACTGGACATATCCCATCATCTCCCTGTAAATCAGTGTTGTAATTCCTCATGACACTAGACTTTTAAAATGCAGAGGAGATTCTTCATTATTGCTTTTTCAGGGAACAAACATTCCAGATATGAACTAGTTCTTGTTTGCTTTTTCAAGGACTATGTAAAATTTCAATTTAAAGTCAGTTTAATACTTGAATAGCCTGAATATATTTAAGCAATAGGTGCAAAATCCATGCTATTTTTTTAATACAGTCACAGCTAAATTTTCACAATATCACAAGTCCTCCTCAACTACATTATTGCATTTTTAATGCTTCATAAAAAAATATTAAGGGCACAGTTTTCATTACAATAGTGTTTTATTATGCAAATTCATTATCCTTACACTGTAACATAACCTAGTCCTTGACATACAGAGCAATATTCTCTGGGTGCTGTGCAGTGATATAAACTCATCAAAGTTTCTAAAATATATTACGAAGAATGAATTCCGTCATTCACAATGCCTTATAATACATCTCATGATTTGTTTTGTGTTGTCATGAATAATTGCAGTCTTAAAGTTTACTTTAAAATGAAAATTACCCCAAGCTTTATTGACCCTTAAGCCATCCTAGGTGTATATGACTTTTTCTTTCAGATGAACACAATCAGAGTTATATTAATAAATATCCTGATGCATCCAAGCTTTATAATGGCAGTGAACGGGACCAACAGGTATGAAGCTCAAGAAAGTGCATCCATCCATCATAAATGTACTCCACACGGCTCCGGGGGGTTAATAAAGTCCTTCTGAAGCGAAGCGATGCGTTTGTGTAAGAAAAATATCCACATTTAACAAGTTATGAAGTAAAATATCTAGCTTTCGCCAGACCACATTCTGTATTCAATGTACAAAGACAGTGTAATGCCTCTCGCAGTTCAAAACGCTTACGCTACATCCTACGCTGTCCCTGCTCCCCACTCCCCCGCTGGCCTGCACTCACATTGCACTTAACGGAGCACGCTTTACATCATATACGATGCAACTTTTTGTATAGAAGAAAACAGGAAGAAAATCACTTTCGCTAAGATGCTGCCTAATAGATTGATCATTTATGCCGCGTAGCGATTTTCACTTGCGTGTATCAGAGGATTATTTCGAAGGCAGCTGATGTTAATGGAGGAATTTGCAGTTTTACTCGCAAACTCCAATTATTGTTCATCAGTAAGGTGAGAACCAGACCCGTTATAAACCCAAATACACTCTAATTAATTCAATTAATTGAAAAGTGTACTTTCCAAGAAGTAATAAAAAAGTTTGTTGCCATAATGATGACAGTAGCGTGCACAAAAGTAGTAGCTGTTCCGTGCTCTGGCGTGGTTAGCGCTCACACTGCATGCGTACCGCGCTCGAGCCCAACTGAACCGTGCTCTGGCCCACCTTTTCCAAGCGGGCCAGGGATGGTTAAATGAACCGCACCCGGGCATGGTACGGAGCGATCACACTAGTCAAATGTACCAGGCTTTGTGGGTCAAACGTGCTCAGGCACAGTTCAGAGCGCCTAGTGTAAGTTAAATATGGAAGGCGGTCTGACGGAAGCTATATATTTTACTTCATAACTTGTTAAAAGTGCATATTTTTCTTACACAAATGCATCGCTTCGCTTCAGAAGGCCTTTATTAACACCCTGGAGCCATGTGGAGTACGTTTATGATGGATGGATGCACTTTCTTGAGCTTCATACTCGTTGGTCCCGTTCATCACCATTACAAAGCTTGGACGCGTCAGGAGATTTATTAATATAACTCTGATTGTATACATCAGAAAGAAGAAAGTCATATACACCTTGGATGGCTTGAGGGTGAGTAAATCCTGGGGTAATTTTCATTTTAAAGTGAACTTATCCTTTAAATAAAATACTATTTTTTTTTTTTTTTCCAAATTTGTATTCATATTATTTAAAAGCACAAAGCTTTAAAAATAAATCAGCAACCATATCCATGTATTATATCCTGCATTATATACCTTAAAGGGTTAGTTCACCCAAAAATGAAAATAATGTCATTTACTACTCACCCTCATGCTTTTCCACACCTGTAAGACCTTCATTAATCTTCGGAACACAAATTAAGATATTTTTGTTGAAATCCGATTGCTCAGTGAGGCCTGCATAGCCAGCAATGACATTTCCTCTCTCAAGATCCATTAATGTACTAAAAACATTTTCAAATCAGTTCATGTGAGTACAGTGGTTCAATATTAATATTATAAAGTGACAAGAATATTTTTGATTCATGATTCGACACAAAAGATTCATAACGCTCTGAAGCTTCATGAAGCAGTGTTTTGAAATTGGCCATCACTATATAAGTCGTTATTTTGCTTTGCTTCTCATCGCTTGAACCACTGTACTCACATGAACTGATTTAAATATGTTTTTAGTACATTAATGGATCTTGAGAGAGGAAATGTCATTGCTGGCTATGCAGGCCTCACTGATCCATCAGATTTCAACAAAAATATCTTAATTTGTGTTCCAAAGATGAACGAAGGTCTTATTGGTGTGGAACAACATGAGGATGAGTAATAAATGACATTATTTTTGGGTGAACTAACCCTTTAAAGGCATAAACAAAAATAAATAAGGATAATAATGCATTTGAAATAGGCTTTACTCTACAAATCAAATCAATTTCAATATCCTGTTTTACTCAAAGTGTCAGAAGAAAAATGGGTTGCAAAACCTTTTTAGTATCACAGAGTTTGTACATTTCAAACTGTATAAATTATGCATATTAAACTTTCAAAGCACAATGACTGAAATGAGATGCTTCTTTGTTATGATCCTTCACAAATATTGTTTTCAGTCTGTTCCTGTGACAGCAGCGTTTTACTAACTACAATTTCATCTCTCCCCAGAATTTTTTTCAGATCATCAGCAATCTCCTGGAAGAGGAGAACAGAGAAAAGTGGGAAGACGCACAACAGGTGGGTCTGAACATTGTGAACGTGTGCTTTTGAAGCTTGAGATTGCTTTATTACAGTCACATTGCGGAGAGTATCTGGTGTTGTGTGTCACTCTGTGGCTGTATATTGTGTGATGAGCCCTCAGCGAATCGATTGCCATCTCCAGTGCAGATGCTTTAGGTAATTGTCAGGTCAAAGAGGTGCCTGTCTCCACAGGCTGGGCTGCGTCAAATCAAACCTTCTCTGCCAAATACCGACCTCCCTGCTGTGCTGATTGGTGGAAGGACATCTGCAATATCCTCTACATCCACTTGGTGGCAGCAGCATTGGCAGCATATGTCCAGCCTTCATGCTTTCCGTCAGCCGTGACGGCATTGTCTCCTCTCACTCTCTGAGAGATGGTGTAAAAGCAGCCTGAGGGATTTGGATTCTGCAAAGCTGAATGTTCTTCAGAAACTCAAACAAAAACTCCAACTGCATTATTATTGCTTTGGACCAAATTGAGTGTCTTAAATGTTTCCTTCTTTCCTTTAAGCCTGAACTGGTAATTCCTCTTAAGCAGACAGTGGTAATGTTACTGTCTGTCAAACGTAAGCTGCTTTGGAGCTCCTTCATCTAATGTTTTCACCCGTAGTCTGAGAGTTGTGGTAAAACGTGTCCTTGAGTGAAACGGGGTGCCGTGTGTCAACTGAATTAGCCCTTTAATGGAGTTTACAGTAGGGTAGTTTCACAAGTCTTTTAAAGAAAAGTAATATGTTTTTCAGTCAGGAGTGTATTCGGAGATCAGGTCACGTAACCAGTTGCTTGTTTTGCTGAAGGTGTTTTGCATGGTTTAAACGGTCCCCCAGAGCAGACCGGCCCCTGTTTTCCATTCATGTTCCTCCTCTGCTTTGTCACAGATTGAATCTTCAAGCTCCTCAAATCATTAAAGGACATCTGAGACGGTTGTCACCGGCTCTGTCAAATGACTGACCTTAGAAAGCCTTGACGTTTAAAGATCACCCAGGATTTTATCTTGTCTGTCTGTCTTGTCTTTTCTTCTTTAGTCAGCTTGCCTGAGCTTTGATTGCCAGTCTAGAGTTCACACCTCCGATTCATGTCAGTCTGTGCTGTTCGAGCAGGGAGGGAAAGTTTTTAAAGGAAGTGCTTAAAAGAAGAGATTTTGACTGCCTCGGATAATCACAACTTGAAATGAAGGAGAGAACACGAGGTTCATTAGTTTCATCAAGTTTACTGTCTGCTTATAAATAGAATTGGGATAAATATACTTGTATCTTCCATATCCTAAACCATATACAAGAAGAGTAA
>RJVU01065935.1:3362435-3392396 GCA_003731715.1 Anabarilius grahami | reverse complement strand
TCTATTAGTGAAGGAAATTGCCTGTTAAAGTTTGTTACAAAAGTGCTATTTTCATATCTGTTAGCATATAGTAGTCGGATGTTTACTTATGACTTATGGCTGAAATCCATACAGCAGAAGAGAGTACACGAGTAGAAAATATATATGACAGCACAATTTACTGTAGTTGCATGACACTCCGTGCAGCAACAGTGCTGGTTCATCTAATGGCCGTCAGCCTCGGCCATTTCCCGCACTGCTGTCTTCCCTGCACACTTCAGCAGCCCAGTGCTGTTGCCATGGAGAGGGATGCTCTCTGCTGTCCCCCACCAGTCTGACCGAAGGGGGATGGGCTGATCCGCCTGCGTGGCCTCAGCAACTCTCTCCCCGTCTGCAGCCAGTCTGATTGGCTTGGCCCAAGATCGGCCCCCATGCGAATGCAGAGCCCGACTCCTGCCAGGGGGATTATTAGATATGTGACTCCATCGCCCTGTTTCTGCACCTCACTAAGGGTGCTAATTATGAAATGTCACTCAGTGCTATTTTTCTGCACCCGTGTTTTTATTTATATATTTTTTGTCTTTTGCAGATCAGCTGCAATGTGTTTTTGTTGTAATGAGGAGAGAGGGTTCAGATGATGCTAATGAGATGAGAGAAATAGGAAGCACAGTGTCATATGGCATTATAAATCCATACAGTGAATCTGATGGGTAACATGGTTAAGACAACTTGACTTTAGACAGTTTTAAACTAGTACAACAAACACAGAGCAGTGTTTTTTATTAATATTATTTATATACTATATATATTTCGGATGAATACAGTCAAGTCCTGAAAGTTGTGAACAAGCAAATGGCATTTGATAGTTGACTTTAAATAACGATTAATTGAATTGATGAGCCTGAATGAAAGCCTGAAAAAAAGCCTGCTCTTGATAAAACTTCTCCTAGCCCTTCTGTTCCCTCTAAAGATCTTTGCAGACTTTCAGAGTGATGTCAGATGTAAATAGCTAAGTTTAGTCACCTGAAGGTCAAGGATTGGATCAGCAGACCGTGATGCTATTGACTGAAAGAGAACAGGTACTTTGACAAGCAGAGACGGTGGAATCGGGAGGGCAGTGAGCCAGTGCTCCAGCCACAGGCCTGAATTCCTCCAGCGCATTTGCGCTGACACTGATGGCTGGTCCTCTGGAGAGGCTCTGAGCCCTGCACAATCACTCTGCTGCATGAGTTTGTCTTTGTGAAGGACTGAACAGACAGGATGCAGGGCTCTAAAGTGTGAGATACAGAGGAAGTGCCCTTTAAAAAGACTTTATAGTCTCTTTCCAAAAGAGTCAGTCTAAGGGCTTTTACTAGGCTGACTGTTGCTTAGGGTGTTGCTTTTGTCTATCTATCTATCTATCTATCTATCTATCTATCTATCTATCTATCTATCTATCTATCTATCTATCTATCTATCTATCTATCTATCTATCTATCGTCATTCTATATATCTCTGTCTGTCTGTCCTTTGTTCTATCTATCTATCTATCTATCTATCTATCTATCTATCTATCTATCTATCTATCTATCTATCTATCTATCTATCTATCTATCTATCTATCTATCTGTCTGTCTATCTGTCTGTCTGTCTGTCTGTCTGTCTGTCTGTCTGTCTGTCTATCTGTCTATCTGTCTGTCTGTCTATCTGTCTGTCTATCTATCTATCTCTGTTTCTTTCCTTTGTTCTATTTGTCATTCTATTGATCATTCTATCATTCTGTTATTCTAAAACATTCTATCTATCTATCTATATATCTCTGTCTGTCTCTCTTTCCTTTTTTCTATTGATCATTCTATTTTTCTATTTTTCTATAACAGAACATATTGTATCTATCTATCTGTCTATCTGTCTGTCGGTCTGTCTCTTTCCTTTGTTCTATTTATCATTCTATCGATGATTCTATCATTCTGTTATTCTGTAACATTCTATCTATCTATCTATCTATCTATCTATCTATCTATCTATCTATCTATCTATCTATCTATCTATCTATCTATCTATCTATCTATCTGTCTATCTATCTGTCTGTCTGTCTATTGTACTGTCTAGGTATCTGTCATTCATTTATTCTATCATTTGTTTCTTCTATCATTCCTTCTGCCTGTCTTATGAAATATATCTGTTTAACTTTTTAAGCCTTTAAGTTTGACACCAAAACTTTGATTTAATTTCAGATAATTAAACTGAATTGGATTACAAATCCATTTAAAGTCAGATTGTACACGTGTTTGGAATTAATTTGCAAACATTTAGTAACATTTTTCACTTCTCCCCTTTTGTCCCCCATGATTCCCTTTTTTTAGATTTACCCAGGGTCAGTGGAGCTCATGCAGGTCATTGAAGAGTTCATCCACATCGTCGGGCTGGGAATGAAAGACTTCCACAATGCCTACCTGATGACAGGAAATCTGGGTAAGAGAACTGCAGAACCACTCCCACAAACCACTCGTCTTGCTGACTCTTCTCGTCAGTTCTGTGTGTCGTCAGTAATTGAGGATAAATGGTGCATGGAGGGGGGCAAACAACCGCCAGTCGATAATGTTAATTAAAATCAAGCCCTTTCCACTTAATGTGCTAAATTCTAATGCAAACAGCCGTGTCTTATTTCAGCTTGAAAAAGAGGAGACTGTTTTTGGATTCCATTACATCTATTGCAGCGTGCTTTGATTTTCAGTTTTCGAAAACAACATTTTTTGGCCTCTTGTCTGATTGCTTTTTTATTTCAGTTCATAAAGTAAGGCTGTTAAAAGAGGAAGCATGACTCATGCTTTTTCCTATAAAACTCCTGTGTCACTCAAAGAATTCCAATGCTAAATGTCAGCTCACACATGAATACTGATTTCCCTTACAGTAATTTAAACAGAATCAAGTTAAAGAGCAAAAAATTAAAATAAATAAATAAAAAATTGCTTCCGGTGGTGAAGCACATTTGCTTAGTTCTCCTTATTCGAGTACACAGAACATTGACCCATGAAATTGCAATCTGCATGAATTGCAGAGCTCAACAAATATAAAATGAATGGATTAGGGTGACCTTCCTATCCATCAGCAGATACATAGAGGAGTCTATATTGCTTAGAATGGTGCTTATGAACCCAACTATCATTAAAAAGATAATTTCATTAAAGGGCACCTTTGATATCTTCTTTAATGTTACCTTGTTTTATGTAGCTTGCCATAAAACATTGACAGAATTGCAAAGTGTCATGGCGTTTTGTACAGTACAAAGACATATCCAGATATTCAAAGTCTGGTATTATGAGAATGCCATATTTGGAGATACAGTATGGAAAAAAATATATTTGGGGCCCTTTAGATTAAGGTCCAGTTCTCACTATTAAGTAATTAATAACTATGACTTTTGCCTCACTAAACTCCTAATTACTGCTTGTTAATAGTTAGTAAGGTAGTTGTTAAGTTTAGGTATTGGGTAGGATGCAGAATAACGCATTAATATGTGCTTTATAAGTACTAATAAACAGACAATATCCTAGTAATATGTATGCTAATATCAACTAGTTACTAGTGAGAATTGGACCCTAAAATAAAGCTACTGGTATTTGAATTGAAACCATTCTGAGATTACAGATTTCATTATCAGTTTTTATATAAAGGTTTTTGACATTTTCTGTAAATGTAGTACACTTTGGTGTCTCATGACTTTTTTTAAACGCATATAAGCATTGACCTTCTTGACTATATCCAAAACAGCTCATCTAATATTTATTTGGACCTCCTGAGATTTTTGAAGGTTAAACTCCTTTCACTGGCCATTTAAATAAAAATAATCAGAGTTTTAGAGCCCTATTTTGTATCTCATTAATGGAAGTGCCATTTATATTTATTTACCTGCTGTCACATTTATATAGCAAAAACCTTGTTTAGCACAAAAAATGTTTGCAGAACAGATGTTTCGACATTTTTTTTTCAGGCAAGAATGAATCTTCATCAATCCAGTTCAGACATGACCACCACATTTCAGTGTGTAAGATAAAACACACAGCCAGAACATCGACATCATAATGATGCAGGAGAGCTATAAACATTTTAATGTCAGCCACTGACAAGGCAAAGTAAACCTGTGATCGAAACAACTTCTTATAGTCTGAAGGTGAAACTGAGTGATGTTGCATCTTACAGCTGCTGCTACAGGACAGATGCAAAAAGAGGCTTTAGCAAATCACTCAGGCAACCAAGAACATTATTGAAACACATGTTGGTCTGAGACATTTTGTCTCTGTTGATTTGTAGCCCACTTTTTGTATTATCTGATTACCAGCCATTTATATGAAATGAATTGTAAACTAACTTTGAACAGACTTTATTCAGAAGCTTTGGATTTTCTTAGGATGCATTAAGGCATTCAGAATTCCACAGTCATTCCTACCCAGTAAATTCATTATGCAGCCTCAAAATCAATGTTTTTNTTTTTTTTTTTTCAATTCATAATTTTTCTTTGCAAAGAGAATTTGCAATTATAGCTGGAAATATACAGTTAATATAATTATAAAGGAAACTTTAAAGGAAAAGCACTTTTGACTTTTAATATCCATTTTAATACATAGTTCTGTCATGAACTCTAGATGGCACAGGCTGACGGGTCTTAACGCAAGCTGATGATAATTACAGCGTTAAATACTTGGCACAAGCTAATTGGTCCATGTCACATTTGCAGCCAATGAGCTTGTTGCTCACACATTTAAATGGTTAAATGTAACCAACATTCTCTATAGCAATTTGCTTCAGTTTAAAATCACGTTCCTTTAAAATCCTCCACCTTCCTCAGCTCCACCTGTATAGATCGGTTATGGGTTATTGATATATGCTATTCGTGCAGCAGCACTATGTCTTACTCGCAGCAACGTATCGGCGTATGTATTGGCAGTAGCAAGTTCAGCCTGTACAGCAGCAGCAATGGTCTACAACAACAGTAAAAATCTTCAGCAGCAGCATAGCAGATCTATTCCACCAAAATCAAATACAATAACATTGTCATATCAATTACCATGCAAACAATCATTCCGAGAATTGTCATGATAGAAATATATATATACACACACACACACTCACACACACACACCATCACAAAAGCACCAATGTAATATGTTTAACTTGTTTATATTCTTGATTTCCAGATTTGTATTGATTGCCATCAAACTTTTTCAGCAAATGTCATGTATTAAATGTCATTTATTTGTTTAATTCATTTATTTATTTGCATATCGTTAGCCTCATAGCATAATTGCCCAGATCATATTTCAAAGTCAGATATCACAATTTGGCCAAAAAATGACTTAGGCAATTATGCGATGAGGCTAACGATATTATGTAATATTATGTGAGTTATTAACTTTTTGTCAATTAACATCATATATTACATGCCAAAAGACAAAAATATAAATGAAGAAAATCAGTTTTTTCAATTTCCTAATCATTTTAAGTGAAATTAAACAACCATCTTAGCCAAAGTCTGCTCTCTTTGATTAAAAGAACAAAGCGGTATTGCCTGTACTAGCCAAATGAAAATCATCCGTCATAGTAAGATATTGCAGCATCATTTCCAGCCAAATTTATAGCACATTCTTGACACCACAATAAATACCTTCTGTCAGCACGACACACTGTTGTGTCCGCTTTTAGCCAAATAACCTTGATTGCAGAGGCTCCTTTTCCCACTGCATGTCTTCTCGTAAGAATAAACAATGACTTTGTCTTAGTTGCAGCTCTTTAAAGCCGAAATTTGATTATTTATTTTTTTTAATGTGTTTAATGGACATCGATTTGTGTGCATTGATTGCTCAGATGAGTTGAGAGACCCTGTCGTCTACTCCAATAAATAGTCTAACCTTCGCATTTAGCCGAGATTGCACCAAAATTTTTGGCGTGACAGAAATGGCCTGATATTGCTCGGTAGGATCCAATCATTAAGCTCATTAGTTACAGGTGGGCGCAGGTGCCTATGCCTCCTGGCTGGGTTCCCTGAGGACCATTACCCACAGCGGCGTCTAACTACAGACTTGAGCAGGAAAAAAGCTCTGAACACATCCCAACTAAAGGGATCTCACACACAGCGGCAAATGCACTGAATAAATCATTGTTGAAGGAGGTGATTAGAACCTGTGCATATAAGAGGAGCTCTTCACTTCACAACACTGTTCTTCAACATTAATGTGCGGTCTCTTTGTTTGTTTATTCTGCTTTTGGTTATTTAAGGCTGTGTATGGAATGCAATTCTAGTGTATATCGATGCCAATGCCTACTGTTTTATGTAAACCTGCATACTAGTATACAACACAATTCAAACCGAAATGTTAAATGTTCATCGTGTTAATAATATGGTAATTTGGTAGACTTTTACTTTTCAGAACTAGTTTGAATACCTTAGCTTAATCTGATTTATTAGTCTGACACTATTCATTAATTTTGAATTTATAAACAATTTAAACTCCCAGGAATGCATATTATTAAAACAGTAGCCGATATGATAAGTTAATAATTATTTTTGTTTTATAGCTAAAAACACTGTAAAAAAGTATAATCAAATTGGCTGTACAAGTCATTTCAACTTAAATTATATTAAACTGAAAATATATGAAAAAAAAATTTGATGAATCCCGAACATAAAAAAAAATGTTGAAATTATTTTGATGAGTGTATGTTGTCATGACTTATTGATCATATAATTTTTACAGCGCAAATAAATGATTCTATTTTGTCTAAATTTATTTTTTAAAAATACATAAAAAAATTCTAAGTGATCTGAATGAATTTAAGCATCATAACATTATAATGTACAGTATTTAAAAGTGTTTTTAAATTAGTGGGTTTTTTTTTTTATTTACTTCGAGTGTTAAATTATGGCAAAGGTAATCTAAACATAAAAATAGGGGAAATGGGCACACTTAAATATCCAATATCAACTGATGCAAGAAATTAAAAAAAAAAATAATAATAATATTTATGCGATTGTGGTATATTTTGCAACCCTACTTATATGTAAGTTCCATATTTATGTGGTACGTAAATAGAGCAGGACTCCTTCAGTGAGTAGAGCAGCCTGTATGGAAGTAAAGATCACTAAAGGGCCTGTGATCTCATGCTGCTTTAGAGCTTAAGGTGTGAGCTGCTTCACCCACTGTTCTTCAGTTCTGCCCCATGTGCTCCTGTGACTAATGCCCTCCCCCATGCAGCTCCCCACACACAGCAGCTGGCAGCACTGCCAGTCTCCTCCTCCTCCTCATACAATCACAGAAGGCTTACCTACACCTCAACGCTCATTACCTGCCAATTCTCTCTTCTCCTGGACAGATCAGTCATGCGCCAGGGTTTGCACCATGGTATTTAAAAGTAGTGTTAACTTCGTTAACCAAACTATGATGAAAAATGTGCGTTAATGCAATATCAAAATGCAGTATTGTTGACGAAAAATGACTAGACTAAAATTTAGTTATAAAATAAAAACTTTACCGAAATCTCTCGTTATTTTTTTCGAAAACAAAAAAGGAGACTAAATATTACAGCTTCTATGAGCTTTCATGCTTGCGGTTGCCAGATGTTAAGTGCTGAAATCCCCAATCAGAGCTTTTCTGTTGAAAGGATACATTTTCTGCCCGGTGATTTACTTAATCTTTGCAATCTGGCAACCAAATGTGACTAAGGGTACGTTCACACGACAACGATGTACTAAAAATGGAGAAGTTTTTTCTTTGTACAGACGACAACGTTGTCAAAATGATCCCAATTCACACAGATCCACAAAAATGACTAAAAATGCTGTATTATGCTGCCATGCCAGTAGTTGGCGATGTCACTTTGTAAAGAAACACTATGCACCTATAGACTGAACACGTAATACGCATGCGCATGATGTCACCATTTTCACAAATTTGCATCTTTGTTGTGTACACAGAGATGGTAACGGTGTCATTTGAAACCCGTTTTCAAAAGTTTGCGTTTTCAGGCCCCCAAAACGCTGTCGTCATGTAAATGAACGGCCAAAATGCATAAAAAGTTTTCTGTTTTTGGTTGAAAACGGTGTTGTGTAAACGGCCCCTCAGGGTACACTGACACGATAACGATGTACTAAAAACGGAAAAGTTTTTCTTTTGTGTTTTTCACGTACAGATGACAACATTGTCAAAACAATCCCCGTTCACACAGATCTGCGAAAACGACAAAAAATGTATTATGCATGTCAGGCCAGTAGATGGCGATGTCACTTTGGAAAGAAATACTACATGGCTATAGACATGGCTATGACGTTATCGTTTACACAAATTTGCATCTTTGTTATTTACACTGAGATGCTTATGGTACAGTGTTAATTTTGACAGCAAAATTTGATTTAGTTTTAGTCATGGTCTTTTGACTAAAATGCCATTTAGTTTTAGTCATATTTTAGTCATCGGAAAGCGGATGGTTTTTGACCGTTCAAGTGCAAAAAGACATGAAAGAGCAAAATTCAGTACTTTTTTTATGAATTGACACACTTATCATTGAGGTACTATTATAGTCTTCGTTTAAAATTTTTGTTAGATTAGATTTTTAGTTTTTCTGCTTTTATTGTAATTTTAGTTAAAAGTTTTAGTAATTTTTTGTGTGTTTGTCTTTTAGTTTTTGCTTTTAAATGTCTAAGTTTTTATTTCTGTTTGTTATTTTAATACCTCAGGTTAAGCTAAAGCTTAGAAACTAGAAGTTTACATTTTTTATATATATATTAATTTTTTATTTCAGTTAACGTTTATTTCAAGTAATGAAGATTTCTTTGATTTTAGGTTTAGTTAACTATAATAACCCTTACACTTGTAAAATATATTGAATAATGTGTCAAATAATGATCTTGGTCTTTCCTTTCTGTGATAGAAGATACAGTAGTTTACTATGAATTAAATAGAAATTAAATTAAATACAGTTTATTGTGTAAACAAAATAACAATAATGACCAGGAAAAAATAATAATTATAATCCATACTGAAATACACCGTGACTCTTATTCTGAAATGTCTGCAGTCTGCACTGTAGCAGGCTGCTCATGAGGGTGATAAATATGCATTCTTACAACCGTCTAAAACATACTACCATATAAACGTGTAGTAAACATTGTCATAATTCATCAACATTAGCTCATAAGCAATCGCTTTGCATAAATGTGCGCTATTCTGCTGGGCGAGCCTGTAGAGCGCGCAACAGCGCCGCGTTTCCCGCGGTTAGATCAGCACATTACACTTCAAATGTGCGCATCTTCCACACAGCACAGCATTCCTTACTGGATATCTTCCCAAATCGTCCCTCTCTTTCATTTTCGTCTCGTTTTTATTCGTTGACGAAAATTAGAGTAGATTCCAGTCATAGTTTTAGTCATTCAAAACGCATTTTTATTTAGTCATCGTCTCGTTTTCGTCCGTGAAAAAATGTCGTTGACGAAAATTATGACACAAATTATTCGTCATCGAAATTAACACTGTCATGGTATCGACTCAGACCATAGTGAAGAACACTTAATTCCTGGAATACTCATATTTAACATTAGTTTATCTTCAAATGATGCCAAACAATATGAAGTTCTGAAAATAAATATAGATACGTGCTACAATTTTGATGTTAATTATTTAGCTGGGTTTAGAAAAATATGTATAATTAATTGATAAAAATGTATTATGCATATTGTGTAATAAATAGGAATAATTCATCAAAATTATTTTTGTAATTCAGTGTTATTTGACTTTTTATTTTAGTTTTATTATAGTTTTATTAATATTTAGAATTAGCTTTTATTTTTATATTTTTAGTTTTCATGTTAATTTTAGTTTAATTTCATTATGTGCTTTTGTCATTTGCTATAGAAGTTTATTTTTGTTTCAGGTTTAGTTTTAGTTTTTTTTTATTATTATTTATTTATTTCCAGTTTATAATTTTGGTGCTTCAACTTTAAACGTATTTCAGTTATTTAAGCTTTACTTCAGTTAACAGAAATGTTTCTAATAGTTTTATTCAATGATAATAATCACTAGTAACTAATAACCCTAGCTTTTTATTTATTTATTTATTTATTTTTTTCAGTTGCAAGTATACAGAGGCTGCCTGCAGTATCTGTGATGACAGACATTAACTTTCCAATGAAGGGACGGAAAGGGATGGTGGACTGGGCCAGAAACTCTGAAGATAAAGTTGTCATTCCCAAAGGAATCTTTGTACCCCAGACAGCAGGTATTGTACATGATGCCACACTGTGGAAGTTGATAATACTGTATATCTTATGTCTAGCACAATAAGGCTACATTGTAAAAGCTAGTAGTTGGTAGACCTGTCTTTTTTGCAGTTGAGTAGTGCATAAGTTGACAGCTTTTATACATTTAAACCATGGGTGATTCTTTTATTATAGTTGCTTTTTACAATGTGAAATCTTGAAATGAAGCCAACAATCAGATAAAACGTTGCACTCATAAAACAAAATAAAAGGACAGGATTGTTTTTCTTTGGTAGGCCTATAAAAAAATAAAGTTCCTATTAAAAAGTGCAGAGTAGAATTCACTGATTTTCACAAAAGTCTTTGTGGGGGACAAACAATAAAGTCGGAAGAATAATTACCCATATATATATTTGTTTTTTCTTATTGCACACCTTTCTGTAATACTTGATTGTGATTGGTCAACTGCTGCATATTTCTGCGAAATGAACACTAGTTCACTATACAAAAATACATAGTTGTGCTAGTATGTGCTAATAGTATAAAATTACACTCAAATCATGTACTACATTACATTACATCTACATTAAATGATATTTTATTTGTTTAACGAGTAGCCATTTAATATGCAAATGGTATACAGTACTGTGGGGTAATGTACAACTTCACATTAGTGTTTTGATCACCCCGTTAGAGTTTATGATAATGACTGACTGTACATATTAATTTCTCATGGCATGGAAATGCTTCATCCCAATAGACTTTTTACATTTAAAATCATCATTATAAAACATTATTTCAGTTATTTTGGATTATCAGTGCAATATTAAAATTAAAGTTTCGTAATCGCTACCATACAATTGTGATTTAAAAATTCAAAGCGTTGACATGGTGTGACCGTTTAATAGGATAGCTTTAAGATTACAAGATTATATGTCAACCAATTGCCATTTGTCTGTTTTAGAGAAGACTGCACTTGGTCGACCACATCAATTCAGATGACACAGCACTCGCTGTATCCTCTCAAACAATGATAGTAAAGAGAGCTAAGCACCAAAGCACCAGACTATTTACTTAATTAGGGTGATCAGTCTTATCTGAAGTGTATCAGAGGAAAGTAATGAAGGATTGATTTAATACATAACTCACTCCAGCTCGCCTTGAGCTAGACTAGAGGGCTGTACAGAGCTGTTTGAACCAGGATTAGCCTTCCTGTCAGCAGGGAAGACCTTTCCTCTTAGTTATCAATAACCTTGCTAGTATAGCTTAATCTATCACTTTATTCATTATTGGCAGGAAATTTATGATGGATTAGCTGTCAGGAATATTGTTTTGCAAGAGACCTGATATTTAATGAGTATTTTGCAGGTTTGGAGGTTAATTAATTCCCATAGCTTTGAAAAAAGAAATCTTGTTCAATTACTTTGGATTAAAAGGTTCCCATGTGGAAGGGGAAGGTATTAGGAGAGAATTCCTACTGTCTGACTCTGAAACAAACCTGCACTCAGAATTATCAAAAAACCTTCTATGTTGCTGAGTATAAAGTTGAAAGGGGAGCTGAGCCAAACACACCTTTGTCTGGAGATGCTATTTGATATGATTACATAATGTGATGATCGTATATCTAACCTAGACTGTTTTCCGGCAGACATGGATGGATCTCCTGTATTCATTCTCGGAATGGTTCTCTACAAGACTCTTGGCCTTATGCTGCCCGCTCCACGGTAAGACTCAGTTCATCTCCGGTCATTTAGATGAAATATTACATAGATATAATGGGGATATTATAGAGGAGAGATTCCCAACTTGGGGTACGTGTACTCTAGGGACTACTTAAGTGGGTTCCTACTTGGAAAGATTTTGATTGATTACATTTTTAAATCAGAAGAATGACTTCATTAAAATAATCAAGATTAATTATATGATTGTTAAGTGCCTTTTTAAAGAAAGGAATTAAAATAATATGTAATGTGTCTTTAAAGGGGCTATATGTAGGAATTTTCATGTATTGATTGCTTTTTTATTGCCAATGTGTGAACAGCTTTAAAAAACGAGACCTTCCCTGACTTCCTAAGTTGTCTATGAAGGCTTGTAGACTGATTTTTATGTGAAGGACTCTGAACATTTTTGTATAATCAAAGGGATGTGACGGTTACGTGCGCGCCCGAGAGCCTCTCTTCTGTTTTATGATATATAAAACGAATGCTTATACAATGTTCTGGTTAACCCTTTGACGTGTGCGATCATACCGGTGTGATCAGTCTAGGATGCATCACGTGATCAACTGCTAAATTCAAGTGTGCTTTCAGGCTCTGTCTGGAGCTGAGCCAGTGTTTTCAACCACATAATGTTTATTTTAGATTTCATATATTTAAATACACATAAGTACTAGCAAAACAATGCATTTGAAGAGTTTATTTGCAAAAACCGATAAACGGCACTTAAAAAAAAACAAAAGAACTGACTGCTGTAAGTTATTCTCCACATATAGCACATTCTGAACTCTAAATATGTTTTGTCAGAAAAGCCGGTATTGTCCACTGTCAAGGCATCACAAGTTCACGTTTTACAGCAGAAACCGACAAGCGCCCTTGTTGTCTGTGTACAAAGTCCATTTTAGCGAATCAGCGCGCAGTATTCAGGTCAGGTGACAAGGCTGTTAGTCACGTCAAAAAGACACGCTAGCTGAGGGGAGTTTCGTCAGAGCTGACTAAACGTGATCGAGGATTTATAATTTCGACTCCTTGCACACCACACACGTCTTATTCTGAACCCTTGGTTGTCCTTTTGTGTTTGTTTGTTTGTGTGTTTGTGTGCGTGCGTGCATGCTTGTGCGTGTTTTTGTGATATATCAGGACACAAATTTGTATAATGACATGGGTATGACAAGGAGAGGGTGACTTATGAGGACATTACCCCATGTCCCCATTTTTCAAAAGGCTTATAAATCATACAGAATGAGGTTTTTTGAGAATGTAAAAATTTGCACAGTTTCCTGTGATGGGTAGGTTTAGGGGTGTAGGGCGATAGAAAATACGGTTTGTACAGTATAAAAACCATTACGCCTATGGAATGTCCCCACAATTCACAAAAACAAACATGTGTGTGTGTATGTGTGTGCCGATCTGTTTGTGTGTGTGTGTGTGTGTGTTCTTGTTTATATTACATCGTGGGGACCAAATGGCCCCACGATGTAATAAAAACCTGAGTTCACCTACATCGTGGGGCCCAGCCAGCGGTTCCCCACGAGGGAAATGGATTAATAAACATACTAAATGATGTTTTTTTGAAAATGTAAAAATGCAGAATGTTTCCTGTGATGGTTAGGTTTAGGGATAGGGGTAGTGTAGGGGGATAGAATATACAGTTTGTACAGTATAAAAACCATTACGCCTATGGAGAGTCCCCACTAAGATAGCAAAACAAACCCGTGTGTGTGTGTGTGTGTTTGTGTGTGTGTGTGTGCGCGTTTTTGTGACATATCAGGACACAAATGTGTGTGTGTGTTTGAGTGTGTGTAGATGCTATTACAAAGAAATTGCTTGGTTTGGTTTAACATAAAATGTGGAGTTATCTGCTTTTGCTAAAAAACTAACTTTTAATATATATAAAAAGCATACTTTCAATTAACTTAAATTTTGTAAGTTACCTGTTTTTTAGTTATTATTACTTAATCAAAACAACCCAACTGCAGTTTGATTGATATTACTTGGAATGCACAATAAAAAAATAAATTAAAAAAACATGATTTGTGAGAATTAATAAAAACGGAGTTATCTGTTTTTGCAAATGAACTCTTCATTTATAGTTTGTAAAATACACACAGATGTCTATGGAAGCGGCAATAACAATCTTTTCAATTATAAATTGATGATGTATTTTATTCATATCAGATACACATTGTATAGTTCACTATATAGTTTACTCTATTCTTCTCCCACTTCACCGGCCACTTTTATATATTTCAGGAAAAGTGGATGAATTTACGTGTTGTAAATCCCACAGATACGATCCTCTGAATTACGGTGCGAACTGACATGGCGGCACCCATTGCGTGTTATACTTCAACTAACACGATCATTATAAAGGTTTTTAAACGACAAAACACTTACATGTATTTGAGAATCGGAATATCAGGTAGTTGCTGACATAGCTAACAGTTTTGTAAACATCTTGAATAACAAAAATGATGGTTTTAATGTCACAGTTTGGTTGTTTATAATCAGTCACTTTTAATTATTGCTGAAGTTGTCTTTTGGGTTTTCCTTTTTATTTAGCATATGAATTATATGCAGCATTCATGTCAGTTTTGGATTTACCATAATTCCAAGTTTCAAGCCGTTCATGTTTTTGTCAATCTCATCATTACAAGTTCTCATCATTAGAAATCTAAGACTTCTTAGCCATATGATGTCATTTAAAAAAGAACCTAAATGACAGTGTCCTCAAAATGTACTCTTTCGGTATATATAAACTAATGTAGTGATGTATTTTGCTGGATGGATTCCTATGGCATCACGAGTGTTGCCATAGAAACTAATAATTTCTGAGTCAGAGGACGTAAACTGCTTAAAGTAGAATCTCTGATTTGTCATCTCGTAATTACGGCAATTCTGACATGACGTGATTGCAGCACTATTCCAATCCTTTGGTTCACATGCCTGGTGCAGTCATTGTTTATTATAGTGCTAATAAGGAGTTTGTCCTTGTATGCATCTGAGTTATGTGGCTAATGTGTTAAAGCCTAGTGGTAAATACTGTATACACACACACACACACACACACACATGCGTTTTAAGAGAGCTGTTCCTTCAAATTCCTTCTGATTTTCCTTTAGTCTTAAAACAGAAGCTGGTATAACAGACTTTAGTGTTTTCTCTCCCAGACTGTACGTCAGAATGAAAATTCTTGGTTATCCTCAGAGTCCGTCTTGAAGCTCTGAATCAAAACCTGCTGTTTCATTTGAGGACTTCTGTTCAAACCTCCGGAGACACAAACAGGACAGAACAAACCTTTCCTGGTGTGGCTCTGAGCTGTCAATCAAATCTCAGTAAATCTGAGTATGATTCCTCCATGGAATTCCCACTGACAGGGAGAGAGTTCATGGAGGAACAGAGAAAAAGGGCGTTCCTCTGTTCTTGAGCTCTGTTGGATTCACTGAAGCCAGTAGGGAGATGGAGAACAGTACAAACAGTGGAAGATAACAGAAGAAAAGTGTTAAAAAAACAAACAAACAATGCAACATAGCTAAGGGATTTGTAATGACGGGTCACATTGTTGAACATTTAATCGCAAGACAAAATACTATGATGATGAGTGTTAACGGTTAAAATGTATGGATCCTTGTTTTTAGTGATTTAGACACGAACATTTGCAGGAAATGTAATTTTAAAGTGATAGTCGACCAAAAAATTTAAAATCTATCTCCTCGCGTGAAAGGAGTTTTATACAATTTATACCAAAGTGTCCAAGCAGTTCTTTTCCATATAATGAAAGTAAATATAAAATTTAAAATGTAAAAAGTAAATGACTTTCAGTTAAGATTTTCAATGAATTTAAGTTTCAGTCAGTTGTATAGCTTCACTGTAAAATCGAACATTTTAAACTAATTAAATGAAATGAGTATGTTTCACTCAAATACTACTGAAAGTTCATTGTTCTTAATATAGAAAAGTTATGCGAACTCAAAATCTGATATTAGTAAGCAGAACTTAAACTGACTGAGTTGCAGCAGATATCTAGTTCCCAGCATGTTTTGCGTCATACTGCGTAAGGAGAAAAAAATTGAAATGAATGAATATTTATAAATAAGTTACTTTGTGTGTTTTTGCAGAAGATTAACCTGTTAACCTGCGCGAGTGCGCCGACACACTGAAGCTTCTTTGTTTAAATTAGCTCAAATTTACTGTTAGATGTAATGTAAGTACCTTGACAAACTATACATCATTAAAAAGATCTAAGTCTCAAGCTTCAATTTTTAATCTCTGTTTTACTCTCAATATCGTATAGTGACCGTTATTTATTAATATGCGTCAGGAGTTATGAATATGAAAAACGGAGTCGTTACCTTTTCATTGAAATATGAGCATCAGCCTCATCCATTGAGAAAAAAACTCATGAAAAAACTCGACAAAATAACATCCCTCAGGGCTTTTAGCTTAAAAGCATGCACATTTTGAGAAATATTGATGGATTCTCATACGTTTATGTCAATTTTCTATACAGAGGAGTAATATTTATTCAATTTTTACACAAAACACGCTGTTGTCCTTATTTCGAGCGCTGGATACTCTGATCTAGTGTTTTCAATTCATACCTGCAGCCGGAGGGCGCTCTGTGCACACTAGTCCACAAATGACACGTAGTGAAGGACAGGCAACCATGTGACATTCCAGGAACTAACAGAGGCTTCCAGAGTTCGCTCAAACCATGGATAATAACATGCAGATCGACACTTTTCAAAGTAATAAATACACGATATGTGGTTTATCTGTGTTCTTCACGCCATGTCGGGTATTCATAATAATAGATTATATTTATAATGCAATGCTAATCGAGATAGCTTTTCTCATTGTGCAGAATAGCATTAAATTATATATTTTCTGTCAGATTTTTGATCCGAAGCCACATCACATCACAGAAGGTTATTTAAATCTTAAGACTTGTACGTTTGGAGCAAAAACGTGGTTTTAATCTTATAAATTGTCGTGTTTAGTTGGTGTGCTAAGCTAACATGCTAACGAGCCCAGAGATGCACCTGTTCTGAGCTAATGCAAATAAATAATTTTGAATTGTAAAGCTCACTGATTTTTTCCTTTTTTTTTTTCAAGAAGGGCATTAGATACAGTTTCAAAGAAGGTGAAGTGAGAAGTTTGGTGAAAGAAATGAGGGATTAAATCATCTTGAATAGAACATCATCAGTAAAAGAGACAAAAGAAAAGAATAATCAGAGCCATAAGCAGGCCGGAGAGGTGTGAATGTGTTCAGGGGAGACTGAAACTGAATGGGGCAGTTTGCACCACATAACAATATAGACAATACACTTGAATAGATGCTTAGATGATGCCAATAAACATCAGTTAACATTTTAGAGTCTTTTCTAAATAAAATCACATGACATGGTCTTAAAAAAAAACATTTAATAAAACTCTTAAATAAAACATTTAATAAAAAAAGTTTTAAACTTATCATCTTCAGATTTGAAATATAACACGGTCAGACTTGTGGCTTTAGCTGCAGTGCATTTCTACAAGGCCAACTTCACTTTTATTTCCATAAAGATATTTCATAAAAATACATTTCTAATAACTTCTCATAACTTTGAAGCTATTTTTAACTGTTTTCTTCATTGTGACAATAATTAATTATGACTTTACAATAAACTGCAAAGTGTCTGCTTTCAAATGAGACCATATGCTTTTCTTGGGATTTTCCAAAAGCTGTTAAATGCTGGCTAACAGGTTGATATAGGGTGAGATGTGTTGTTGTTTAACGCTCTGTTATTTTTAATGCACTGTTATTATTTAAAGGTGTTTCAGTTATGTTGAAGTTTTGTAGGATTACTATCATGGTGAAGAGTAGTGCCTGCGGTTAGGTCAAGAATGGGCTGCAAAACTCAAGGCTGTATATACTGCAAGATGATTAACAGTTCATGCAAGTATAGTGATAGGCTCTTATTAGGCTCACATTAGCACATGCTAGTGTGCTATTGCTAACTATCACTTAACCATAAAGATAATGAGATTGTTTATTCAATATTTCAATTAAATTGTAATTGAACATTAAATTCAATCAATTAATGAATAATTTTTTTAAAGTTCTATTAATCATATAGACCATTTTAATGATGCTTTTTAAATCCTTTTGGAGCCTGGTCACCATTTATATTCATTATATGGTAAAATAATTTTAACAAAAATGTAAAGTAAGTCATACAGGTTTGGAAAGTGATGATTGAGTACATAATGACAGAATTTTAGTTTTGGATGAACTATCTCTTTAAGAGTCTTGTGTTATTTCATGCCTTCCAGGCTGTGTGGAGATTCGAGACACCATACAAGTCCACTTCTGCTTGATTAAATCAAACCAAGAGGCTGGTTAACCATGCACGGATAATGTCTTTGATCTAATTTATACATTCATTTCAAAAGGATTCATTTTTGCCTTTAGGATGATCTACTAACACAAAGACTTTTTTTTTCTTTTCCCATGGCTAAGTCCACTGAGTTTTTTTTCTTCTTCAAGTCAATACATGTGCGTTCTGACTATGATAATCGAAAACAAAGAGTGTGGCAGACTGTCAATGTTACTTTCAGACATTCATTTCTCACTGCAGACTCTTGAGTATAGCTACTTGTTGGGCATCCATTTTCTGTTTTTGCTTCTTTTTAAATGGACCATGAAATCACGCCCTAAACAGTTCAAGTTGACAAATGTTTCACAAGCAAAATTGGTTTAGTTAGAGGAGGAGGAAATCATGCAAGGAAAGAGAGATATTTTGAGTTCTAAGTCTACTTGAAGCTTAATATCAAAATGATTTTGTACTCTTGTGCTTAAAATGAAAGCACTTGAATATGTTTAAAATATATACATAGCCAATAAATATTGGTTTTGATGATAAAATCAAAAAGTAAAAAACTTACATAAAAGTGTTTGAAGTAACTTTCTGAGTCTAGTGATTACAAATGACTGCTTTTCATCTGTATGTGATCATTTTACCCAGAGGCAATCATCAATCGAGTTAATCCAAGAAAAAAAAATCCTTAAGGAAAAAACAGATTTCAATTTGTTGTGTTTAATATACTGTAACATTGTCCATCTTTTAAAGTTGGATATTGAATAGTATTTATTTATTTATTTACCTCCCAAAATCAAAGTAGTCAAACATATCAACATTTCCGGTCTCTGCTAGCAGACAATATCTCATTTGAAGTGGAATAATTACAAACGCCACTTTTCTAAACTGAGTCCAACCTGGAAAGATACTTTTGTGCTAAATGAGCTCTTTCCATTAAAATGTGCAGAATGGAGAGTTTAAACAAAAATCAATGCTGATGATAATGGAAGTATTGAAATGAATTAAATTAGTGTTTCTCGTTCAACCTTGACCTGACTGTTGTGTGTGGTTGTGATCTGACCCACAGGAATAACACTGCTGTGAACTCAAAAGTGATTGCTGTGACTGTCCGACCAGAACCCAGGGTTACAGAAGCCCAGCTGGAGATTGAGTTGGCTCATCTAGCTAATGTAAGCACCAGTCAGATCTCAACACGCTTCACAAACACAATCCAGAGAGGCTAATTGATGGCGACATGGAGGTCACAAACATTCTAAAACCTCCTTTGACTCTTTTACTGTTTTATTGGTCTGTTGGTTCAAAGGAGCATGTTAATATACCATTAATGCATGAATCCCTTTTTCAAACAAGGGAATGATCTACAGCCTTTATATCCCAAAGACCCTCCATTCATAGAAATCCTTTAAATAGTCTGGGTGGAGAATGACATTGAGAGATAACAATGACCCCATCCCTCATCTTACTTCTAGCCCATTGGTCTCAAACTCAATTCCTGGAGGGCCACAGCTCTGCACAGTTTTGCTCCAGCCCTAATCAAACACACCTGATCCAGCTAATCAAGGTCTTCAGGATTACTAGAAACTTCCAAGCAGGTGTGAGATGGAGCTGGTTGGAGCTAAACTGTGCAGAGCTGTGGCCCTCCAGGAATTGAGTTTGAGACCGCTGTTCAATACAGTTTTGGATTTTTTTTTAATTTGAAGTGCAAAAAACTATACAATGTTTACATTTTTAATCTGTCTAAAGGTTCCCAAATCTATTGGAAATTTCTTCAATTTCCCTTAACAACTGTGTATACTGTGATTTATTTAACATGAATTTATGTCGCAATACTGGCTGTGTCTATCATTTGCTTCATACGCCTTAATCAAATAAAGCATATTCATTTACAAAACATATTTATATATACTGTGTACTGTACAGCAGTGGTGAGAGGTGACTTATTTTATGGGGTATGCTGAGTGCCTTTCCCCGTAACGTAACCAAACAGAGTAGTTTAAATGGTACCGTTTAAACGCATTGACTTAGGCCACACTCAAAGAAACAGATATAAATCAGAGATGACAAATTTAACACCATGGCAGGTGTCGATTTAAATTAAAATTTTTAATAAAGAATTGAAAAAGAATAATACTATAATAAATATAAGTATTATAACTAAAATATAAGTATAATATAATACACATACACATAAGTAGCCTGTTATAAATAACTTTTAAGTAAAATAATATTAATTTTAAAAGACATAAGCATAATTTTTATGTTCAGTTTGTTTATTTTTTAAGGTACGTTTACATGACAAGGATGTACTAAAAATGGAAATGTTTTTCATTTGCGTTTTTACAGACAACAACATTGTCCAAAAGATCCCCATTCACACGGATCCACAAAAACGAGGTGTTATTATTCATGCCAGGGCCAAAAAATTGACGATGTCGCTTTGTAAGGAAGCAGTACGCGTCTATAGAAAGAACACGTAATACACATGCGCATGACATCACAGCTTTCACAAATTCATGTTTTTGTAGCTTACATAGAGACGATAATGGTATTGTTTTCAAAAACTTACACTTTGAATCCCGTTTTCAAAAGTTTAGGTCCCCCAAAACGCCATTGTTGTGTAAATAAACGACCAAAACACATAAAAAGTTTTCTTTAACACATAAAACAGTTTGTTCTGTTCCTGTTTGCCTGTGCTCCCAATCCTTGTTTGTTTCTATAGTTACTGATCATGCCCTATAGTTTATTTCCTGAGTTACTGATTAGTTTCACCTGCGTTTCATTTAGCTCCCTTTGTTTGCCCTGTGTATTTATGCCCTGTGTTTGAGTTACTCCTGGTTAATGTATGGTATCATTATTGTTTCTGAGATTATTCTAGTGTTTGTCCAGAGTTTGTAAAGTTTAATAAAGACTGTTATTGCTATCTCCTTCGTCTTTATCGTGCACTGCTACCACACAATACGTGATGATAAGTATAATTTAAAAAAGTATTCTTTAAAAAATAAGTTGAAATAATGCACATTGATGACTTTAACAAACACTTAGGCCTATATATTACTATCGATTAACAACCTCAGATTGTTACAGCAGATCAGTCTTTAACGGTTTATAAGTTTTTGTGAAAAAACACATTCATTTCCCTATCTAGTCTAATTAGTTTTATCAAATGCAATGTGATTTTCTAGATCTGGCAGCAACAACATATTTTTCCGCTTGGACGAGCAATTCGCGGACAGCTTTCCTTGCGCATGAAATCCCCCATATGCCAGCAAACCAATGAGAACGTGGGACAATGATGACGATACATAGCAATAGAGTGTAGCTGCCAAAGCTGTTGTGGATATACCCGAAAAATTACAGTCGTTTGGCAAATAAATAAATGACAGTTACATATATCCCCACCATTTTGTTGTGTAAGCTTTATGTCACAACTCAAATGACAAGGAATTTATGGTCATTTATAGTGTTAATATTATTTAGCAAGTCCACAATCTCATTCTCTCAAATGGTTTGAGTATGCAGAGCATTCACAGCTTATATGGACGGCACGCCCCTGCTGTACGGTGTGCAACCTATGATCTTCAACACTAATCAGACTGATCCAAATCCTCCCTTGTGATTGATGTAAAAAGCACATTAATGAATAAAACATATGGTCTTTTAAAGAGAAACT
This sequence comes from Anabarilius grahami, assembly GCA_003731715.1. Taxonomy (NCBI): domain Eukaryota; kingdom Metazoa; phylum Chordata; class Actinopteri; order Cypriniformes; family Xenocyprididae; genus Anabarilius; species Anabarilius grahami. The sequence goes on along the minus strand of RJVU01065935.1, from coordinate 3,370,442 downwards.
AAAAGACGAATCTGGGTGCATTTGGGTTGAAATTGGAAGGAAATATGGTCTTCTGTTCCTCTTTAAATCACTACAGCCAATCAAAGGGGAGTTCTACAATACCTCTGACATATGTTTCAGGCTCATTAATCAACAGACAAATAGCAGTAATTAGTCCGATAATTAATTTGCCATCACCAGTTATTTCTCTCCTCACTGTGTCATCAAGATATGGCCCAGATGATTACAATGGGAGCTTTTTTCTCCTTTTTTCCTTTCCTGTTTAATTTATCTATTAAACAACATGACTTATGTTTTGAGATACTGGCTATCGTAGTGAAAATGTCTCTTTATTGGTATGTACTATATGTCTAATCATTATGTTGCTTGTCCAATCACAGTGTGTGTGTGTTTTCTTGCAGGGAACAATGAATCCATTCTGTGCACTGTGGGACAGCTCTATTATGTAAGTGAAAGTCAGTTTTTGAAATCAGTGTGTGTAAGTGGTATGTGTGCGAGATTGTGTTCTGATTTGTGAAAATGAGACTTTAATACAATAACTTCATGAGCAATAATAAATAGCTTGTTGAAATATTGAGTATTGTATCCATGGAAACGTGTTTCCGCTGCCATCCGGGTGAAACAGTGGTTGACATTAGCAGTAATAGAATTTTGATTGTGTTATTCTCTGAGAATCCATTTGATTGGAAATATTTTGAACACTTGCAGTGCTGTCAGGCTCCTCTTGTCTTTCACTCTAAAGTCAACATGAAATCAGAACTGACCTGATTATGCCCGAATGCCCATTATCAGTGTAATTGTGCACAATTCAAGGAAAAAAATCAAAATGTAATAACTTGCTTCTAAGGCAAAGCAATAAAGCAAAAAATGTTGAAATTCCTCAATATTTTTCAGCATTATTGCGATTTTATCCAAACAACCACTGAGCCAAGTAAATTTAAATGTTTAAAACTATATATAGAAAATTAAAGGGTTAGTTCGCCCAAAAATGAAAATAATGTAATTTATTACTCACCCTCATGTCGTTCTACAGCCGTAAGACCTTCATTCATCTTCGAACACAAATTCATATTTTGTTGATGAAATCTGATGGCTCATTGAGGCCTCTATTGAGAGCAAAGCCATTCAAACGCTCAAGATCCATAAAGGAACTAAAAACATATTTGAAACAGTTCATGTGAGTTCAGTGGTTCTACCTTAATATTATAAAGCGACGAGAATACTTTTTGTGCGGCCAAAAAACAAAATAACAACTTTTCAACAATATAGTGATGAGCCGATTTCAAAACACTGCTTCATGAAGCTTCTGAGCTTTATTAATCTTTTGTTTCGAATTGGTGATTCGGATCTCCTATCAAACGGCTAAACTGCTGAAATCACGTGACTTTGGCGCTCAGATTCACTGATTCAATTCGTAAAGCTCTGAAGCAGTGTTTTGAAATCGGCCCATATACATATTATTGAAAAGTCTTTATTTAGTTTTTTTGGCGCACAAAAAGTATTCTCGTTGCATTATAATATTAAGATAGAACCACTGAACTCACATGAACTGTTTCAAATATGTTTTTAGTACCTTTATGGATCTTGAGAGTTTGAATGGCTTTGCTCTCAATAGAGGCCTCAATGAGCCATCAGATTTTATCAACAATATCTTAATTTGTGTTCCGAAGATGAACAAAGGTCTTACGGCTGTAGAACGACATGAGGGTGAGTAATAAATGACATTATTTTAATTTTTGGGTGAACTAACCTTTTAAGTATAATGAGTAAAAACATTCTGATTATATGATATTCATGATTCATTATTTTTCCTCTCTGAATTTCCTGTTCCACATAGAAATATGGCTAATTATGAAAGTTAATTGGATTGCAAAAAGCATTTCATTGTATTACTCTGAGAAATACTGTAAATTAGCCTGAAAGAATCCATATCCGGATGTAATTCTGAGAATACTGTCTCTCGTAATAGATCAAGGACCAGCTTACCTCAACCAAAGACACAACCTTTAGCTTCTACAGGAAACGGAACTGCAATGTGAGATTGTCATTTCCACCAGTGCCTTTTCAGAGGCTGTTTGAGAATAATTACTCCAATGACACTGAAGAATGAGTAAAAAATGAAACGGACAGATCCCCAAACACGGGCAAGGCATTACTTCTGGCCCTGTCGCAATCATATTTATAGTTGGAAAAAATTATATGAGGGGATACATTATGATATTTTAAACCATATTTGCACCCTTTTTGAAGTGCTTTTTGAATAATAATAATAATAACTTTATTTTTATATAGCGCCTTTAAAGTAGCTTCTCAAGGCACTTTACATAAAACAAGCAAATAAGAATACAACACACACAAAGCAAAACAAGTTATACATATACATATATATATACATACAAAAAATAAAAATCAAGACAATCAAGAAAAAGTTACTCTTTGAAGAAGTATTATACAGTATATACATATTACCATTATATTCTGTTGTGTTTCTGTGTCATTTTCAAGGACTTTTAGTTTGTTATTGTCATTTTGTGTGTTTGAGCTGCGTCTCATTTCAGAGGCTGCATCCTCCAGAGGTTGCATTTGAAAGCTGCATACATCCTCAAGAATGTCTTATTTAAGAAAAGTAACTGTAATGCAATTGACTGTTATTTCTTGTGAGGTGTAAAATACTGTAATTTCTTTCTTACTTTGCAATCTAATGGTTACCTCTCTTAAAGGTGCCATTGAATGTTTTTTTACAAGATGTAATATAAGTCTAAGGTGTCTCCTGAATGTGTCTGTAAAGTTTCAGCTCAAAATACCCCATAGATTTTTTTAAATTAATTTTTTAACTGCCTATTTTGGGGTATCATTAGAAATGCGCCGATTTAGGCTGCGGCCCCTTTAATTGCTCACGCTCCCCGCCCCCCCGAGCTCTCGACTCTATCATTGCATAAACAAAGTTCACACAGCTAATATAACCCTCAAAATGGATCTTTACAAAGTGTTCGTCATGCATGCTGCATGCATACATCAGATCATGTGAGTATAGTATTTATTTGGATGTTTACATTTGATTCTGAATGAGTTTGATAGTGCTCCGTGGCCAACGGGCTAAAGCTAACATTACACACTTTTGGAGAGATTTATAAAGAATGAAGTTGTGTTTATGAATTATACAGACTGCAAGTGTTTAAAAATGAAAATAGCGACGGCTCTTGTCTCCGTGAATACGGTAATAAACGATGGTAACTTTAACCACATTTAACAGTACATTAGCAACACGCTAACGAAACATTTAGAAAGACAATTTACAAATATCGCTAAAAATATCATGTTATAATGGATCATGTCAGTTATTATTGCTCCATCTGCCATTTTTCGGTATTGTTCTTGCTTGCTTACCTAGTCTGATGATTCAGCTGTGCACAGATCCAGACGTTAATACTGGCTGCCCTTGTGTAATGCCTTGAACATGGGCTGGCATATGCAAATATTGGGGGTGTACATATTAATGATCCCGACTGTTACGTAACAGTCGGTGTTATGTTGAGATTCGCCTGTTCTTCGGAGGTCTTTTAAACAAATGAGATTTATATAAGAAGGAGGAAACAATGGTGTTTGAGACTCACTGTATGTCATTTCCATGTACTGATCTCTTGTTATTCAACTATGCCAAGGTAAATTCAATTTTCCATTCGATGGCACCTTTAAAAAATACCGCCTCGATGATGTATGCAGCCTTCAAATGCAACCTCCAGAGGACGCAGCCTTCGAAATGAGACACAGCTATAGTTACTCATTGTTTCATTGATTACTCACACCTGTTCCTTATTTGTTCATTTGTACATGTGTATATAGTGCCCTCAGTTCTGTTACTCATGGTCTGGTATTGTTTGTGTGTCATGCACACTGTTATGTTGCCTGTTCTTTGTTTTAAATTACTCTTTGTTAGATGTTATATAAAGTTAAGTTGCTATTTTAGATCCGCTTCTCCTCGCCACATCTTCCTCCTCAGCCAGCTGTGACAAAAGCTTTTATGTATAATGCATTATAAAGATATTTATAATGTACATTATAATGCATAATATCTTTTCATTAATAATTGTAACCAAAGTTAAAATGTATTATAATATTTCCAGATTCCTTGTTACATCTGAAATTGGTTGATTGTCATGTGCTTTAATGCATTATACTTTCTAAAGGTGTAACAATGAATAGATAAGTATTATATTGTGTTATAACTGTGGTTACAAATATTCATGAGACCATACATGGCGTAATTAATGCATTACAAATACTTTTATAATGTGTTATATAAGAAATGAGGTAACGCAGCTCTGTTTATCATATTAGATTCATTTGAGTGTGTTGAAAATGCGTTCGCTCGGTGGCTGCTGTGAGACACTTGTTGCACACTGCAGTAAGAGATCGATTTTAGAATATCATATTAAATGCTGAATGGCTTTTGTTGATAAATGGCATGCAATTAATTTTAAAACGTATTGTATGATGGAGAAAATGCTGTATTACTGTTACTAACAATAAAGCTGCATCTGATTATGCTATGTTAGCTACTTCACAAAATAGTGTTTTTCTCTGAGGCATGGTAAAGCATGGTACTCGCAAAAAATCAAGAATATTAGATTTTAACAATAAGACTAAATGTGTTGAGCTATATAACAACAATTAGTTTTCTGTCTATAAATATATCAAAACAGTTGTTCCCTTGTCTATTAAAACCAGAAACCGAGAGTAATGCGGGTATGACGCAATTGACAGGCGACTCCTCAAACGTCCCGGAGCCTTGAATAAAATTGCAATTTTCTCACGATTTACAAATAGTTGGAAACATTTGGGATATTGTAAGTACTCAAGTGAACAAAATATATAACACTGGCCTAGTGGTTTTTGGATATTTTACTGCAAAAATATTACATATTGCACCTTTAAGTAAAGTGTTACCAGAAAGAGATTGCCATCAGATTTGCCATCAGAGGAATAAATTACATTTTAAAATATATTAAAATGGATGGTAGTGTACCTGTTGATAATTTGATACATGAGATATAAGGTAGAAACGGTGTGAAAAAAATATTAAATGTTCTTTCTGGAGGACTGTAGAGCATAACGGTATTGGTGGCTCATTTCTTATATATTTGTTTTTGAGGTTTGTCATTCGGAAGTGACTTACTAGTAAATTTTCTACAGGGAATATTTAGTTATTTTGTCAAAAGAATAGTTGTGATGGTTCATGGATCGATCCATATGAGGATTTAACCGAAAGTGTTTGGGTTCAGGTCTTTAACCGCTAAACTACCTCCAAAGCAGCTTCTCTGTCAGTACCATGAGACATCTCTTTGTCTAGAATAAATGTTGTGTGGTGGATTTTGAGAATCTAATATTCTCTATTGTCACTTGTGCTTGTGACTATAGCTCTGAGACTCTCTTCAGAGACACTGAGTCTCGTCTTTGCTTTTCATCTGAGTCCATTTGGATTTGGCAGCCTTTCCCCCTTTGTTCCTCAGTGTGCAATTAATAAAGCACGTATTTCTTTTGGCCAGGCTGTGTGGTGACAGGTTCTATGGAAAGGATGATTTCTAAAAATGAGAGTCATGTTTGGTCACACAGAAATATTTGTAGCGCTAAAAATTTCTACTTACATTAGTAATTAGTGTTGTATGTACCATATCATGTGCTGTTATTTTTTTGGTGTCATTTTCATTTCATTCTTTTTTAGCTCCGAAAAGAACTAAAGAAATACCAAAAAGGTAGTTATGATCTGGGGTGCGTTTCTTGTACAACGACATAACTCACTGCTTTACTACCACAGTACGATGCATCGTTGAGCAAATCAACTATTGGGGCAGTCGTGGCCTAATGGATAGAGAGTCGGACTTGTAACCCAAAGGTCATGGGTTCGAGGCTCAGGTCCGGCAGGGATTGTCAGTGAGGGGAGTGAATGTCCAGCGCTCTCCCCACCTTCAATACCACGACTGAGGTGAGACCCTTGAGCAAGGCACCGTACCCCCAACTGCTCCCCGGGCGCCGCAGCAATGGCTGCCCACTGCTCCGGGTGTGTGTTCACTGCTGTGTGTGTGCACTTGGATGGGTTAAATGCAGAGCACAAATTCCTAGTATGGGTCACCATACTTGGCCACATGTCACTTCACTTCACTCACTTCACTATCTAGTCAAGACTGTTTCCTGAAACCGTATTGTCGCAAACCTGTCGTTCAGCCACGTTGGTGAATGACGTCATGCAGGTGGTGGAGTAATAACTTCTTTAAATGAATCCGTTTGAGATCTAATTAATGCTAGATTTTTTGCTATAAATTACAGACATGACATCTGAGGACTAATTCTCATTTTCCTCAGTTATTTCGCTTAGGCTCGTTCTTATGTACCACAGCACATGCGCACTCTTCAAAAACTGTGCTTAAAATCTCTTGACAAACTAAAATATGTAAATGACATTTGTATATATACATTGTACTTAATGTCAGCTTGCTTATTTTGCTCAAGATAACAATTTATCAAGTTCACGTCATAAAAACAAGAAACTATTCTTCTAACCACAGCTGGCGTTCCAACCACACAAGTTTGCGATGCAGTTTGCGAATGTTCGTTTGAAGTTGAACAATGGTTTCGGGAAAAACCAAATCGTTAAACTATGTTAGTAACGACGTAACTTGCAACGTTAGTTGGCTAACGATGCTTTTGGGAAACGCACCCCTGAGTAGTTAAATATGGAAGCTTGTTTCCGCAATGAAATAAAAAACAAAAAAGGTAATTTCGACTTTTTATCTCACAATTCTGACTTTTTTTCTTTTTTATTTGCTTGCGAGATATAAACTCACAATTGCGAGTTATGAAGTCAGAATTGCAATTTATAAAGTCAGAATTGTGTGATATTAAGTCAGAATTGCATGATATAAAGTCAGAATTGCAATTTATAAAGTCAGAATTGTGAGATATAAACTCAGTTGCGTGTTATAATGTGCAAAAGTGAGAAAAAAAAAAAGACTGACTTTTTTCTCAGAATTCTGACTTTATAACTCGCAATTGCATATTATAATGTCAGAATTAGAAGATATAAACTCAATTCTGAGAAAAAAGTCATAATTACAAGATATAAACTCACAATTCTGACTTTTCTTCTCAGAATTGCGTTTATATCTTGTAATTCTGACTTTATAACTCGCAATTGAGTTTATATCGCAATTCTGAAAAAAAAGTCAGAATTGTGAGAAATAAAGTCAGAATTACGTGATAAAAACTCGCAACTGCGAGAAAAAAGTCAGAATTGCGACTTTATATATAATTCTGACTTCATAACACAATTCTGACTTTATACCACGCAATTCTGACTTAACTCGCAATGCAAGTTTAAATCTCGCAATTCTGAGAAATAAAGTCAGAATTGTAAGATGCAAACTTACAATTGCAAGAAAAAAAGTTGTGAGATTAAAAAGTCACAATTACCTTTTGTGATTTTTTTTATTTTATTTAGTGGCGAACATTTTTTTTTTTTTTTCCATAGTTAAAGGGATAGTTCACACAAAAATTACAATTTGGTTATCATTTACTCACCCTCATTTTATTCCAAACCTGTATGAGTTTTGCTATTCTGTGGAACACAAAAGAAAATAGCAGAAAATATAAATTTTGTGCTCCACAGAAGAAAGTAAGTCATACATGGTTGGAACGACATGAGAGTGAACAAATGATGATAGAATTTTCATTTTTAGGTGAACTATCCCTTTAACATGATTATCGTGTTAATTCGGGTTGTTTTGTTATGATCTTTCTCAATAATTATATAATATCTGTATAATTCCAGTCATTTAATTATTTACTTATTTAGTTCTGTCTGGTCCATGCTGCAAATTGAAAATGGCTTCTATTTAATCTTAATCATCTTCAAATATGAAAATTACACGGTGCTTCAGAAGCAATATGAGGGAGTATGAGCCAGGCCTCTCTGTGCGGTGACCGATAAGAACACAGAGAAATCGTATTTAC
>RJVU01065935.1:3289108-3359152 GCA_003731715.1 Anabarilius grahami | reverse complement strand
TTCATGATTAACAATTGTTTATTGAGATAATACTAAAACAATTTTGTCATAAATACTTCAGTTATTATAAGTGATAATGTCTTAACTAATAACTTATAAACCATCTACTAATGATCTGTTTGATTTATTTAATTGAGATAACTTACAACACATTTGTAAATTGTTAGCATAATTCATATTAACCATTTATGAACGTATATTGTAATGTTTTGTAAATGATTCGTTCATCATTAACTAATAACTTATAATTGTCTCATAACTGAACTAATAAAACATTCATAAAATGTTAACATATCACTTATTAATCATATATGAATGTATATTCATGTTTTGTAAATTATTTGTTCATAATTAACAAACAATTTATAAATGACTTATAACTGAATTTATAAAACATTCATAAAATATTAGTATATCACTTATCAATCATTTATAAATGTATATTCATGTTTTGTAATTGATTTGCTAATCATTAACTAATAATTCATAAATGACTTACAACTGAACCTTATTATAAAGTGTTACCAAATTAAGTAGTGATGTTTGAAAATTAATGTAGAACAGTGTTTCCCAACCTTGTTCCTGGAGGCACACTAACAGTGCACAATTTCCAAATCTTCCCAATCAAACACACCTGATTCAACTCATCAGTTCGTTAGTAGAAACTCTAAGACCAGAAATATATGGTTCAGATAAGGGAGACATTCAAAATGTCTACTGTTGGTGTGCCTCCAGGAACAGGGTTGGGAAACACTGATGTAGAATGATGCTGAAAAGTGATGGGAAAAAAGGATGCATCCTAAAATTTGATATATAAAATATATTCATGGTAAATTTGCTGAATGCATAAAATGCTTGAAAATGCTCGAAAATGATGGCATAATATGTTTCATAATAATGTAATGAAGTAGTTACCTTCAAAAGTAGTGGCTTTTTTTGTTCTACCTGTTGAAGATAAAGTCTCAAGCAGCTGTCACATCTTGAAAATTGACAGGCATCAGGGGGAGTTATTAAAAAATAACTGCATGTTAATTGCTATGCAACATATTGTATTATTTCATTTCATGTGTANATATATATATATATATATATATATATACACTCACTGGCCATTTTATTAGGTACACCTTGCTAGTACCGGGTTGGAGCCCGTTTTGTCTTCAAAACTTCATTTATTCTTAGTGGCATAGATTCAACAAAGTGCTGGAAATATTCCTCAGAGATTTTGGTCCATATTGACATGATAGCTTCACGCAGTTGCTGCAGATTTGTCGGCTGCACATCCATGATGCAAATCTCCCGTTCCACCATATCCCGAAAGTGCTCTTTTGATTGAGATTAAATGACTGTGGAGGCCATTTGAATATAGGAAATTCTGTCATGTTCAAGAGACCAGTAGTTTGAAATGATTTGAGCTTTGTGATATAGCGCATTATCCAGCTGGAAGTAGCCATCAGAAGATGGGTACATTGTAGTCATGGACATGGTTAGCAACAATACTCAGATAGGCTGTGGTATTTAAACAATGCTCAATTGGTACTAAGGGGCCCAAAGTGAGCCAAGAAAATATCCCTCACATTATTACACCACTAGCAGCTTGAACCATTGATACAAGGCAGGATGGATTCATGCTTTCATGTTGTTTACACCAAATTCTTACCCTACCATCTGAATGTCACAGCAGAAATTGAGACTCATCAGACCAGGCAAAATTTTTCCAATCTTCTATTGTCCAATATTTTGTTAAGCAAGTGTGAATTGTAGCCTCAGTTTCCTGTTCTCAGCTGACAGGAGTGGCACCTGGTGTGTCTTCTGCTGCTGTAGTCCATCCGCTTCAAGGTTTGACGTGTTATGCGTTCAGAGATGCTCTTCTGCAGACCTCGGTTGTAACCAGTGGTAATTTGAGTTACTGTTGCCTTTCTATCAGCTTGAACCAGTCTGACCATTCTCCTTTGACCTCTGGCATCAACAAGGCATTTTGTGAACAGTGAACTGCAGCTCACTGTATACTTTCTTTTTCGGACCATTCTCTGTAAACCCTAGAGATGGTTGTTTGAAAATCCCAGTAGATCAGCAGCTTCTGAAATATTCAGACCAGCCTGTCTGGTACCAACAACCATGCCATGTTCAAAGTCACTTAAATCATCTTTCTTTCCCATTCTGATGTTCAGTTTGAACTCATCTTGACCATGTCTACATGCCTAAATGCATTGAGTTGCTGTCATGTGATTGGCTGATTAGATATTTGTGTTATCGGCAGTTGAACAGGTGTACCTAATAATGTGGCCTGTGTGTGTGTGTGTGTGTGTGTGTGTGTGTGTGTGTGTGTGTGTGTATATATATAATTTTCTTAATTGGTATTGTATAGGACTAAAGAAGTTGGTGGGCATTGAGTTGTATTTTTGTCAGATGTCCAATACTACTTTTTTCATACAGCATTGAATTAAGTGTAATGCTAAGTTGCTTTGTGTTAAGTGCCTTTAAAGGATTATTGTTAGACTCGAGGCTTATGTATAAAATAAACAGTCCAAAAATAACCTCATAACAGACATGAATAGACCCCTGATTTCAACATTATGGCAGTTCAAAGCATAGTTTCCTTTATGAAGTGAATTACCGCCAATAACCTAGCTCCCTAACAGTACATTTGGTATAAAATATAACTGATTATTATTAAATAATCATAAGTATGAGACAATATAGATTTTTGCCAAAGTGTCATGGTTATAACTATTCAAAATAAATCCTCAAATGTCAAAACTGTGGTTTACAGTGTTATCTGCTACCCTAAATGTAGTGATTCAGTACCATGGACAGCGCCACGTTTCGGCTATTTAAAGTCATTAGTTTCTCCTCGTACAATTGCCTAGAAACCGAGTCTATCTTGAGCCTAGCGTAATTCATACACCCACAGACTCCTCCACAGACTGTGTGTCTTTCAAATTCCACCCAGACCGGAAGAGCCAAGTGAGTAACAAGAGAACAGATGCAACTAAACGGAAAATAAATTGCCTTCTCTCTGGTAGAAAATATATTCAACTTCCAGAAACATGCTTTGTAAACTGGAATTACCAAAGTAAAGACATATATATTTATATATATATAACAAAGCCCTTTTTTTTTGATAATTATGATAACGTAGTGTTGCTTCTATAATGCCATAAAGTCAATGATTGGATGAATTGGCCGCATATTGAGTGGATCAAATCATATAGGTTTGCTGACATGGTAACCCACAGCAATCCACAATGTCCTAATAGATGCCTGGAGTCAGTCGCTATTGGCTTGCTGTCGATGCGGTTAGACAGGACAGGGCCACACTTCGTCTTCCATGAGCGAATCAATCCAGCCTGATTTATGTTGTACACATATCTGCAGCTAAATATGATCCAAAACCAAGGGTCATTTGGTACTGTATGCATGAAATGCTTTTGGATCATTACAGATCATTAGTTAATGCACATTTCAGCTACTTAGAAATGTCATGAAATTTTCAGATGAATCATACATTTTCATATATGAATATATATGAACTACAGATATGCTATTATATAATGACCGTTACTCACTTTTAATGAAAGTTATGCATGCATATGGAAAAGAGTGAGTTATAAAGCTTAATTAAACCTTGAAAAGAGAGCAATTGCTGCGGTTTAATTATGGAGATGTGCAGACACAATCCTGCATAGTCTTCCTCAGGGAAAAGTCACTAAGGGTGTCATGTTATACAGCCTCCGGAAAAGGGCTGTATTTGTTATGCATCGTTTGGAGGCACTATAATTCAGTGTTGCTTTTATACTACACTAGTTACAGTATCAACTGGTTAATCATAGTAGACTACTTTTACTACAGTGTTGACTAACTGATTTCGCTATATCAGAGGTTCAGATATGAATATTTAACACAATGTAATCAAACATTGATCAGTTAAGTAAATACATAATCGAATGATGTTTATAAGCTTTTCACCCTTTAAATTATTTATTATCTGGCTAAGTTAAGTAAGATATCAGCCTGCGATCTTTAGATGTAACCACTGCAATATCAGACAAGATGTGTAAGCATTAATAAATATGTGAGATGTCTATTCTATCATTTTGGTAGCCAGAGAAGGAGAAATTGGCTGCTACCATCCAGCCCGTTTTCACGGGGTGGTTAACGCTTCCGCTCGGTTTTTCCCTGACGTTTACGTTTCGGGGAAAGAATACTGTGAAAACAAAAGCTATAAAATCGAATAAACTTCAGATATTTACGGATAAATGCCGTTATCAGGATGAACGAACAAGAACAGGGGACTATTTCTGAGGTGTCTCCCCCCTCCGCTGTAGCGCGAGGCAGGAGGCAAGAGAGTATCAATCTGATGCCGTCCGCCGTTTCTAGGCTGAATTTTTCCCTCAGGAAAGCGTCCAAAGGGCGCTAATTAGAAAAGCGAGTGGAAATACATATCGATAGAGTGAGATAAGAGAAAGCTGAAGCAGAACGTGAGGAAAAGCGTCCAAAGGAATCACAGGTTCGGGTTTATTTTGCTGTGTGGTGTGAGTGTATCTGTGAGCAGTGAGTCGTTCAGCACCACAGAGCCTCAGCGCTTCAGTCGCACTCAATACGATCTGCACTGAAATGCGTTGCTTTTACTTTCTGTCGCTTAAGTAATAAGTGAAGTGGGTGAGATGGGAGCGCATTGTTGAGAATTCAGAGCGACGGATTCACAGGGAAAAAGCTTGTTAAAGCGATTTAATCTTCTCTGTGTTGTGTAGGAACGATTCTTGGGGCAGCTGGAGCTCTAAAGGATGCAGAACTGTGCTCACCGATGCATCCCACACCAAATGCTTATGTGATCGGGTATCTACCTTCGCCATTTTGGCTCAACAACCCAGAGAAATAGTAAGTATTGGAATTGTCTTCTACGGGGGATCTCAAGAGATGCTGTATTGATTAAAGTGCGTGTGTGGTTTTCAAAGTGATATTTAATAACTGACTTTAATTATGTCATATTTGATTAAGATAGTAATCAACCTGTGCAAAGCTTGTGCATGTGTGTGTGTGTGTGAGAGAGCTCAGAATCTCCTGTGTTTAAGTAATTGCTATCAGAATATTAAATTACTTATATCTGCATATATGTGTGTATATCATACATATTTAAATAAACAATAAATCGTTTAATATTTTAATATTTTAATTCATATATTAAAGCTTCCCCCTTCATATATTGATGTAAATTTGAGGGTAAAAAAATGATATAATCTCCATTTTGCCTTTCCTAAATGTTGCTCAAAGCATTTGGATATGTTCACGTTTGAGATGGCATCAGCTGTAGCCTCTTCATCAGTGAGATTAAATTAGCTATTTATATGAATAAATTAATTCTTAGTGGTGAGATATTATGCAGATATTCCTGGGTTGTGCAAATAAATTATGGCTTTCATATTATGTAATAATGGCTTCATCCTCTATTAAAGTTCCCGGTCTTATTGATGTAGATTAATCTAACCGTAAAATATTAATCCACCTTTTACCTTTGCTCATAGCATTTGGATAAGCTTCACATTTGAGATATAATGCCATCAGCTGTGGTCTCTTTACTAGTAGATTCAGTAGACAGCAAAACATGGCTGTTTTACCCTACAGAGTAAGAGGCAGCCATTTTTTCTCTGCCCATGTGACCAGTCAGTGAATAAATGGCTCCCGTGTGAAAATAATGGTGTTGTCTGCATCTCAGTGATGCAGCATGGTCAAAGTTTGATAACTCCTATCATTGCAATGCACGGCTGATATGTCACAATGACTTGTGACTCCCGGGAGCTGGATTGAGGGGGGTTGTCAGATGGAATTCTGGGGGAAAAGGCATAAATAAATGGGATATGTACCGCAAGGGCTTAGTTAAGGCCTGTGAACCTAATACAAACAACAATCTAAGATCATAAGTAGTCATATATATATATACTGCATATGCAGTGCTTAACAAATTTATTAGACCTTCACCCAATGGAAGGTTTGTCCCACAGCTGCCCTAAACTAACAGTATTGGTGATTACCAAAATCATTTTTTATGTTTCTGTAATGGTTAATCCACACCAGTATGTGTGAGCCTTTTTAGTCAGTAGTGTTTCTAATGCTAAAATATAATTATTGTCTAGATTAAATGGATTCAAAGATAGATTGCTCAAAAGTTTAATCAAAAGCAAGTCTTTGGGAACAACTAGATACTATTTGGAAGTCAATAACAACAGAGACTGTGGAAAGTACATAAAAACAATGCCTTATCAAGGCCAATGGAGTATTAATACAGACTATTTAGTTGTTTCAGTTTGTTATTTGATTAATAAATGACGATAAAATGTTGACAGATTTTCTCTTTATTATGACAGGCGGTCTAATAAATTTGTTAAGCACCATATGTGTGTGTATGTATGTATATATATATACTGTATGTATATATTTATATATACAATATAAAACAATAGGAAAAAATTAAAATAAATAGGAGAAATTATAACAACTTAATATGTCAGCAAAAGTCCCTCCTAAGTTTAAAGAGCCAGTCGTATTTTTGATAGAAAAATGAAAGTCCCCCACCCTACTTTTAAAACCTATGCTTTTCATTGAAGTATTTTTTCTTTGTTCAATCTTGAATGCAAAAATACCACTAAAAACACCACTATTTTACATGATTTGAGCTAAAGAATTAATTTGTCAGACCATTGTTTTCATATTTTAATGTGAAACATAATGTATCATAGTTGTAATGTTAATTGAAGACTGACATTCCGTTTTGGAGATTTCCATGTTTCCCAATTCAAGTAGCTGTACTTGCATTACTGGAAATAACTGCCAAGATGACCTCAAAGTGGACTGACTTGGCTTAAAACAGATTATGTATTTTAGTTAATTGTGCCTTGTGATATTAATCACCCACCTGTTGATAATTAGCACTGTTCACATTTTATTCATATGAAGGGGAGATTGAATGGGGAAAAATAAATTACAGACCAAAAAAAGCCTGTGCTTTAATCCTCTGAATTTTTGCAGTATTAATGGCTGTGCTGCAACAAGCAAGCTCCCCGTAATGAAGGCACCGAAATGGGCTTTTATTAGCGGTACAAGGGTTTGAAAATCGCTCACTGAAGCTCTTGTGTGCCATTCACAGGCTATGGAGTACTCAGGGGTTCCATCTGTGACACTAATAGTGGGCTGTGGTCTGTCCTGTCTGGCCTTGATCACATTGGCCGTGGTGTATGCTATTCTATGGAGGTAAGTGCATAGATGTACAAGGGATATTACAAATAATGCAATGGCACTTTTGGAAGAATGCAACTTTGATAAAACATTTCTTTTCAGGTACATCAGGTCGGAGAGATCAATCATTCTGATCAATTTCTGCCTTTCAATCATCTGCTCCAACATCCTGATACTAGTTGGACAGACGCAGACACATAATGCGGTAAATATTTCAATTTTATCTACTTTTATCTGTCTTTAATGTATTTTACTCGGATACTGCCAGATTTTATTGAAATTGCGATGAAGGCCACCAAGCATTTACTGAGAATTTGAACGTTGATTTGTACTTGAACAAAATGTCCACTCTGGATTCTCATATTTATTTCTTGGCTTGTGTGTGGGCTGATTTTGCATGCCAGCTTCTCTGCACTAATATTATGTCGATCTAGACATTTCTGGGTTTATAATGCAAACAAAACATTTGGTTTATTTAATACTGGTGAAGAACTTTCTGTCTGCTGTTTGTATATCATACCACCCCACCAGATTGTTTTAATTCCTCTATTTTGAGGCATTGTGACTCACTTAAATTCAAGCTGGCTGCCCTAATTTTTTCTGAAGTGACCTACCTACCTATCCAGATGTTCAAGTCTTTGTGTAGAGAGCTACATTTTTTTGTTATATGCTTATGTTGTGTTTGTATAAACAAATTGCATTCTTTCTTCTAGTAAGCAATTTCTATACATATTTTTATATGCTTATATTTTATACTCTTATGCTGAATAGACACTAATTCTCCCGAAGGAGCAGTTTAGGTTCATTTAGCAAATGTCTGGTAAATGAATTGCTTTTTGTTATAGGTTCATTTAAACAGAACCTAAAAGGGCCAGGTGCTTATTCTTCTATTATTCTAATTTAAGCTAACTTTGTGTGATTTGAAGCCCAATTTATGATACAATTGCTGTTGGATTTTATTTCTTTATTGCTTATTTGAATTATATAAGACATTATACAGTTAAATAGTTTCCTCTGTGCGTTCAGACAGGCATGAGATTCTTCTCACCGTTGTTTATCAGTATACTAGATTATATTTGAGTCTTAAATTAGTACTCAGCAAGCCATAGCAGTTATTTTTAGCAAATGAGTACATCGCTCTGTGTCCAATGCCAAGGAGAAATGATGATGATGCCTTTATGTTCAGATTCACTAAATACATTAGCCAAAATCCAGCTGGCTGCAGTTTGAATTATACAATGCAAATGCAAAATGGACAGACACAGGTACGAGACGAGAAAGATTGTGTCTGTGTAATCCATAGAATTGACATTTGACTGTGAACTTTTTTGCTCTGAGTTTGTAATTTCACATACGAGACATAAAAGTTACACTTTTGATTTATTGACATTGTTTCATTGTTCTCGCTGAGATGAGTGAGTTTTGACGTCAAAATCTAAACTATCCTAACCTCTTTCCTAGCCTCTATCCAAAGGACTAAACAGTCTTTCATCATCAAACTATTTTTTTATAGTTGAGTGAAGTTTTTTGCCGGTGTTGAATTAAGGAAACTGGGAATGAGAATTGTCTGATATGAGTAGCAAAAATATTTATTTACTTGCAAGTCTTAAAGGGATAGTTCACCCAAAAGTGAACTATCCTAGGTGGATATGTCTTTCTTCTTTTAGCCAAATACGATCGGAGTTATATTAAAAAAATATCCTGGCTCTTCCAAGGTTTATAATTGGAGTGAAGGGCACCATTTTTTGAATCTCAAAAAAGTGCATCCATCCATCATCATTTTAGCAAAATATCCATATTTATTACTTTATAAACTATAATAACTGGCTTATGGTACTTGACTAAACAAATTTTTCATTTTTGGGTGAACTATCCCTTTAAACTAAAGTTTATCCTGTATGTGATGATGATTAGTAGATATGCATCGCAGTAAACGTGAAGCAAAACTCACTTAGTGTTCACAGCCCAAATGGTTCAGTTATATAACAGTCTCTCTGCAATATCCGGAGCCCACATGAATCTGAACATTTGGTGCCATTGTGAACGCCTAAATTTTAGGATCCAGGTAGGGTGAAAGCATTTTTAAGCTCTTTTCATGTCTGCAATTCGTTTTAAATAAGACTAAATAGGCTCCCAGCTAGATGGCAATCCTCAAAATGATTTCTCTTTTCCTGCTCACAGTGAGGAGATGGTGCATATAAGTCATTCAAGATGTAATTATAAGATGCAGATCCTGATCAGTAGATCCTAGAGTCAAATTTTCTCACATTCACCATTTCAAATTCAACATCAGAGATGATTGGATATGGGAAATTGCAGAACTTCGGAAGAACAAAGATTAATTATTCACTCTCACGCTTACAAATGATGCTCATTTGCCCTCGTTTGAGTAAACAAGATAAAAGAGGTTGATTTCTCACTGCTTACAAGCTTGTCAGGACTAGCACAGCTGGTGGTTTTTGGTTATCATCAGAGGAGGGTTTACACAGAGTGGAACGTTATTCCTACGCTGCCCACACAGATAGGGCTTCTGAGTGAGTCAACGCCGTTGCGGGAATAACACATTACTCAGTCACACAGTCAGACATTTCAGTGCAGTTTTTTTTCTCATGCAGCACATGGCATGAGCTTTATCCAATTCTAATTCTAACGAGCGTTCTGGGATGTAAGTCAATTCCCAAGGTTAAAACAAATGAATTTCCTGTTACATTAAACTGATCAAAAGAAGACGTTGACTGTAGCTCTGTTCCATCACCTGGTGAGATGCTTGACTGCGGCTCCTCTGACTGTACCTTGAGGGCGTATGGGTTATAAAAGTGTGCATTTAGGACCGACAGAAAGACTTTATTTGTTCTATAAAACATTTTAAAAGACCAATGTTTTTTGTGGATTTTTTTAAATAGTAATGCTGCTTGAAATTATTCTAATTATTTATTGTGTAATAAGATAAAATAAAATTACATTTTATTAAATAATTTTAAAGCAACACATTCAAAATTAAGCAGGACTATTTAAACAAAGAAAATTTTAAAAAATAGTTTTTAAATAGACCCAATAAATCCAACTCGTGCATGTGCGTAGGACACTGACATCTGTACAGACAGTCCCGTACACCATAGTCATAGTTTCCAAAATCTTCATGTTTATTTTAACAGCAATGCTTCATCAGGTAAAGATCCATTGCAAGAAAGAAAAATCGCTGTTGAAATAAATATAAGAATTTTTAGTTTTATTTTTCTATCCTCACTTACATAAATGAACTATAGTGTCCTGCACTCACTAGTAAAAATATATAAAAAATATAAAAAATGTCTGAATAATTTTTGGNCTGATTTTTTTTTACAATAATCAGAGTAAGGACTTAAATCACAGTAAGATGTTTACATGACATGAGCAAAACTTTCAATTACATGCAATTTTCATTATTCTGATTATTCACCTAAGAGGTGTTTAATTTTACCGCCATTCGTCTCATACCTCAATGTATAGCACAAATGAAGAACTCACATTCAGTAGGTGTGTTACTGGCCACTGTTTTAAAACACTAGCAAAGCACATTTCTATGGACGTATTGAATAGTATTCGGCCTGTGATAAATGTAGCAATGCCACTGTAAATGGGGTTGCCTACGCTGCCGTCGAATTCTTCGCAGCGTTTCTGGATGAAGATGAGAAGAGACTGTGCTAAAGAGGGTTTAGTGATTTGGAGTTGAAGGAAAACTTCAGAATAATGTGAACAACACATCAGTGGTAATAATGCGATTAAGGTGTTTACATGCCTGTTTATTGCGATTTAAAATCGACGTATGCAGTTGTGGTTACTTGATTATGAGCTTAATCACATTCATTTGATCGAAATATTGTGTTTACATGAGGTAAAGTTCAATAACAACATTGCCAAAATCCCATTATAATCGCATTATGATGGTGCAGGTAAACGTAGTCAATGTATGAAACTATTTTGTTCAATGCTTTTTAGTTTTCTCTTCATCCATCCACCATCTTGGATGAATAATTTCACTAAGCTTATTGCAGTGTATTCTGTTAGTTCCTTATTTGTGAACACTACATGTGATACTGCCTTCAGAATGTAGCCAAAACGAGATATCTTTGAAGGCAGAATAGTTTTGCTGCCTACGTTTTGGAACAGCTTTTGTGTTTGGGAGCATGCCTATAATGCCTTAAGGTTTTGGAACAGAGCTTTGGTGTCTTCATGGGTTATTTGCCATTAAACATGCCATTTACGTAGGTTTTTTTGTTTGGTTTCTTTTGTATTAGACATGCATCTGCTTTATTTTGTTGAGGTACGAAAACGCACAGTGTAAGTCTTGATGACAGCAGTGCAGCAGGTCCAGTCCTCCATTAATGGGCCATAATTACATCTGGACCTCTACTCTGTCCACATCTAAGGCATCAGTGCAGCATTTTAAATGGTCAGTGCGTCGGTGTTACCATGACAATAAAATACCATTCTCTAGTGTATCACTGTCTTGCCAGTTCTTTTTACAGCCATTTGCCACGCTCTCAAGTAGCAATTTAGTGTAATTCCTGCTTCATCACACTGGTGAAGATGATGGATACGTGTCACAGAGGGTGCAGGTTTTTGCCTCCAGATGGAGGTCACACATATGACGTGATGACCATGCGAGAGAGAGCACTCAGCCTGCGGCTTCTCTGAATGTTGAGCTGATCTGAAGGCCTGTCAGTGCTGATCATACACACTGCCATCTTCCTTTTTAATTCCACACCACATCATTTTACATTTAGCATGAGGGAGGGTTCAACATTTTCCCCAAATGAATGCAAATCTGCTTGAATGGGAACTGAAAAAATGTTGACCCATCAACAACCATCATTATAAGCAAAAGCTGTATTATAGAATGATTCATTTATTTAGTGGAACAAAGGTTTGACGTCCTTATTGCATCAAAGATGTAAAGCGGTTCAGCTACCCTCCCACGAAATGATTAAGGCTGCTGACAACGGTTTAGTCTCCTGTGAGTTATTTAAAATGTGATTTTCTTTTTCTGTTGTCTGCAACATTGATAAGGTTTGACTAAAAGGTGGTTATGAAAGTAGGAGACACGGACATGCCTCTTACCTGGTTATGTTGGTTAGTGAATAAAACACGCAACTGAGGACATGCAACAAATTGCAAATAATAGGAACCTTAGATGTTTTAGGAACCTTAGGAGATTTTTCAGTTGAAATGTGGCACAGATATTTTTTTTGTGCATGTGTGTGTGTGCAGTAGACCTTTTATGAGACCTATGAGAAATTACTATGTGTATTCTTCTAGTGTGTGTTGAGTTGAGAGGTAAAGACGTATGTTCTGTGCTGTAGTTCTTTTAAAAGAGTAAGCCGGACAGAGGCAGAGTCTGCGCTTATTCCATTAGCAGCACCTAAATTGTCTTATGGGGCTGTAGGATTATTAAATGGTGCTCCGAGACTTTCTCTTATCTCTCGCCGCAAGAAAATGTGCCATTTAATCCAGTGGTGCGTTGTGAAGTATCCGAGTGCCAGTATGTACTAGCTGTCAGTGGAAATGAAATGGCAGATTTATATGAACCAGACTTTATTCACTTTGAGGCTCTGAACTTTTACTTTCAATTTAAAGTATAAGTTGGTTTAACTTAAAAAAAATGTTGAAGGAGACTTTTCAGTTACATCAGGCTCCAATTACCTTAGTGGAGTTTGGGTCATTTAATTGAGCGAGATTGGTTTGGGGGCCACAGTGACACTCAAATACAGCCTCTTTCTCTGGTGAAAATGTCTATCTATCTATGTATCTATCTATGTCTATCAATCATTCTATCGTTCTAGCTATCGTTCTTTCATTCTATCTATCATTCTTTCTATCTATCGTTCGTTCATGCTATTGTTAGTTCATTCTATAATTCGTGCATTCTATCATTCATTCTATCTATCGTTCGTTCTATCTATCGTTCATTCTATCTATCGTTCATTCTATCTATCGTTTGTCCTATCTATCGTTCGTTAGTTCATTCTATCTATCGTTCGTTCTACCTATCGTTCGTTCTATCTATCGTTCATTCTATCTATCGTTCATTCTATCTATCGTTTGTCCTATCTATCGTTCGTTAGTTCATTCTATCTATCGTTCGTTCTATCTATCGTTCGTTCTATCTATCGTTCGTTCTATCTATCGTTTGTCCTATCTATCGTTCGTTAGTTCATTCTATCTGTCGTTCGTTGGTTCATTCTATCTGTCATTCGTTTGTTTGTTCGTTCTATCTTTAATTAATTTGTCCGTTATGTCTATTGTTCATTCGTTCTATCTATTGTTTGCTCCTTCTATTGTTCATTCGTTCTATCTATTGTTTGCTCCTTCTATTGTTCATTCTATCTATCTATCTATCTATCTGTCTGTCTGTCTGTCTATCTATTGATCTATTGTTCTACGTTTCGTTCTATTATTCTATCTATCGTTCTATCTTTCTATCTTTCATTAATTTGCTCGTTCTATCTATCGTTCATTTGTTCTATTATTCTATCGTTCTAACTTTCTATCTATCCTTTGTTCTCTTTCGTTCTATCTATCTTTTGTTTGTTCATTCTACCCATTATGTTCATTCTATCTATTGTTCGTTCGCTCTATTATTCATTCATTCTATCCAACGTTTGTTCTATTTATCGTTCGTTCTTTCATTCGTTCATTCTATCATCGTTCTTTCTTTCATTTGTTCATTCTATCTATCGTTCATTTGTTCATTCTATCTTTCGTTCATTTGTTCTATCTATCTAATCTATCAATCTTTGTTCTTTCATTCGTTCATTCTATCATCGTTCTTTCTTTCATTTGTTCATTCTATCTATCGTTCATTTGTTCATTCTATCTTTCGTTCATTTGTTCTATCTATCTAATCTATCAATCTTTGTTCTATCTATCTATCGTTCTATCTATCGTTCTATTGTTCTATTATTCTATCGTTCTAACTTTCTATCTATCCTTTATTCTATCTTCCGCTCTATCTCTTTTGTTTGTTCATTCTACCTATTTGTTCATTCTATCTATTTCTTTACGTTTCAATTCATTTTGATTCTACTTCTCAACATTTAAATTTGAATTGCTATTCTGTATCATATTTACTACCTCATTTCAAATACCAGAATTAAATTGGAATTTAGAAGGCAGCTCTGTATGATGCACAACCCTTTTGTGATCAGCCAAAATGAAACTTTTTGATAAGACAGAACAAGATTTACAGTTTAATAGAAGATTGCAAAGACATTTTTAAATATTGTGAACTGATACACCATGCACAATAAGACCGTAAATGTGCATTACAAAGTGAAAAGGGTTATTTTTTTTATTTCATATTGACTTTAAATGATAGGAACATAGCATCATGTTGTAGCTGCTCTCTTAAGGAGTGATGGTCAGCTCTCCTGAATATTTCTCAGTATCATTTTGCACCAGACCTCAAAAACCTCATGTTTACAGAGGTAAATGATTCTAATCTTCACCTTCAAGACGAGTCTATAATTTAGTGTCTGTATTTATGTGCAACTTCCTTTTGATCAGTTGCTGACTTGTTTATCTCCTCAAGTACTAAGATGAGAGGATAGCCCGCGGCACCTTTCCAAACACAAACATCAAGGATTTTGATTGGAAAGAACCGATCCAAATAACATTTGAACATGATGAAAAGCATTCGTAATTTACTTACCTCTCTAAGGTTTTTCCTGTGGAATTTTTGTTTTGGAAACGATGACACTAGTAATAGTCAATCCAGGCAGCAGCGAAAAAAACTATAGAAGGAAATGCTGTATGATTATTTGTTGTATATATACTAGATATTTGCCTATTTAGCAGAGATTGGTTCAGCCATACTTTATGAATTGTTTAGATGCTACTAGATTAGAATCTGTGCTTTTATTTTACCTCACTTGTTGAATAATAGAAAGCAACATTTTCATATCTTGGTGTAGCAGCAGCATTTGTCATAAATATTAATGTAGGAAAGGCATTTATGTCAAAACAGAAACAACCCTGCTCAAACAGCTGAAGAGTGCTGTTTGTATCAGGGTAGATGTGGGGAGTATGTAACATTAATTGGCGAGGAGAAAAGCATTTCAAACAATAATCTTGACAGAGTGTGAATAAATAGTTGTTAAACTGAGATATTGTGCTACAGCTCAAGAGTGTAATAAAGGCAGGGTCCCCGAAATATCCAGACTGGGGGAATAGGACCATTTTGAAACGTATTATTTTCTGTTGTACAATGAGTCTGGCTTAATTGGCCTGGATATCAGCATCATGTCAGTTTGACTCTTAGCCACAGCTTACAGTATCAACACTTCATTTACATTGTGCTGATCTGTGAGAGTGTTGCAATATTACAAACACCCGCTGCTGTTACAGCTCTGGCTTAGATTTAAGTCGCTGCTCACTGTCATATTGCTTTAGAAGATAGTGAATGGAAGTATTGAATACTTTTTCAATTTGACTACTTTTATGGTTTTTGTCATTTATGTCACCTGGTCACTGTCAAAGAGCTGTTCAATAATCTCCTGTAGGGGTAAATATTGATAGATTATTTTTTGAACAGGGGTTAAACAGGCTTCATTGAGATGGTTGTTAGAAAATCAGAGATTAAATAATAAATTGAGTGAGGTTTAGTGAAGAAAAAAAAAAAAATGATAGAACAAAATAGGTAACACTTCAGTATAGGGAACATATACTATTAAAGGGTTAGTTCACACAAGAATGAAAATTATGTCATTTATTACTCACCCTCATGTCTTTCCATACCCCTAAGACCGTCGTTCATCTTCGAAACACAAATTAAGATATTTTTGATAAAATCTGATGACTCACTAAGGCCTGCATCGCCAGCAATAACACTCCCTTTTTAAATGGCCAGAAAGCTACTAAAAACATATTTAAAACAGTTCATGTGACTACAGTGGTTCAACTTTAATATTATAAAGCGACGAGAATACTTTTTGTGCGCCAAAAATAACAAAATAGCGAATCAGTGGTTTGGAGCATGTATCAAACTGCCAAAGTCACGTGAACTATTGAAGTTTCAAGACACTTACGACGTAATGAAGCCTCGTTTACTGAAATAATGTGATTTTTGGCACTCTGAACCACTGATTCGAAACAAATGATTCGTAAAGCTTCGAATCTTCATGAAGCAGTGTTTTGAAATCGCCCATCACTAGATATTGTGGAATAAAGTCGCTATTTTGTTATTTTTGGTGTACAAAGTTGAAAACTGTAGAGTTGTAAAGTTGACTGTAAAGTTGTACCACTATAGTCACTTGAACTGTTTTAAATATGTTTTTAGTAGCTTTCTGGGCATTGTGTTCCTGCATCTCCAGAGTTTTATTGCTGGCGATGCAGGCCTCACTGAGCCATCGAATTTGATCAAAAATATCTTAATTTATGTTCCGAAGATGAACGAAGGTCTTACGGGTGTGGAACGACATGAGGGTGAGTAATTAATGACATAATTTTCATTTTTCGGTAAACTAACCCTTTAACTATGACTTTTGCCTGAATAAACTCTTAATTTACTGCTTATTAATAGTTAGTAAGGTAGTTGTTGTAGCATTTAGGTTTAGTTATGGGTAGGATTTAAGAATGTAGAATATGGTCATGCAGAATAAGGCATTGATATGTTCTTTATATGGACTAATAATCATCCAATTTGCAAGCTAATAAGCAACTAGTTAAAAGTGAGAATTGTTCCCCATACTCAAGTGTTACCAGAAAATATCTAAGTTATGATAGATGTTCTGAAATCAAGTCTTGCATAGTGTAACATTCTGAAAACATATTTCTTACATTTCCTCAGTTGCAAAATTGAATGTCAGTACTGAATTAATGGCTTTGGTATTTACGTATAAGTTTAAATATTTTAAGTTGCTCCCTCCAGCTATCAGAACTTTATTCCGCTTGGTAGAGTCTCATTGGCAGAGTTCCCATCACATATTTACTTTTAAATGACTACAATTATGCTATATTATTTTTTTTTGTTATTATTC
Source organism: Anabarilius grahami (assembly GCA_003731715.1). Classification (NCBI taxonomy): domain Eukaryota; kingdom Metazoa; phylum Chordata; class Actinopteri; order Cypriniformes; family Xenocyprididae; genus Anabarilius; species Anabarilius grahami. Next base: position 3,341,903 of record RJVU01065935.1, on the reverse strand, counting down.
ATGGCATCATTTAATCACATCTTCAGAGAGAATATTGAAGCTCCCTCGAAGAATCGTCTGAAATGAAAGGATTCTCTGTTGATAAGAAACCATGACGGATGACTCACAGATCAAATTATCAAGCTTAAAGTCAAGGATTTGAATGCTTCTGACACATCAGCCACTTTGATGATCTGTAGAGATAGCTTTCACTAAAAACATGCTCTAATTTGTTTTATCTATAACTTTGCCTTGGGGTAAAATGAGTCAGTCTTTTTCATGTTTGAACAGCTGAATGATACATAATTAATGACAACTTAATGGGCAAACTGACCTACTGCACTGGCAAACTTATGACATTGACATCTGTAGATGATATCTGGGGTGGTATTTTTTCCCCCTGCCTTTTAGTTAAGCTTTGTGAGGAAGACAGTATTCTATAGATATCTACTGACAGCTTGGTCCCTGCGCAACGTGTGAGTGCTATGATAGAATGACGTAAACACAATACTGTAAAAAAACAACAACAGGGCAGTGCTGTTTAAAGTATCACCCTTGGCAAAGTGTAAGATGACAATGTGTACAGACCCTAAAATACATGTATTTCATACTAAGTATAGTATGAATTCATTAATATATTTACTGACATATCGCTTGGAACTTATTGATATAAATATAATTAAACTTAATTTGGAGTGCTGCTTTATCGCAAAATGCACATTTCTTAATATTAAGCCAAAATGTGTTTTAATATCACTATTAGTAAGGATAGTATGATCACTGTATAATTTTAAATAAAAAATATTTTAAGTGTACCTAAAGTATACTTGCAATAGTTCAATTTTTGCACAATCAAACATACAAAAGTATATCTTTAGTTGGACCTCAGCACTATTTCTGGATAACTAAAGTGCATTAAGTACAAAATTAGTTGTTCCAATTTAGCAGACTTTAAGTATATTGATTTCGTATACCAAAAGTACATTGTTAAATACATAAATATGTAAATATATTTGAGGGAGATTAAAATGTAAAATTTTTAATCACGATTAATCGCACACCCTATTGTGTATCGTGAAATTAAGCATACACCATTTATCTTGTTTAACACGTTCATTTTGCCATCATTGCCTATATCCAGCAAAGTAAACCATCAGATTAAAGTGTGATTTTCACAAAACTGTATTTTTCAGCTTTTTTTTTTTTTTAAGGTGAAAATCACAGCAAAAATGTTTCAGAATTCACAGTGTATTGTATGTGCAACAGCAAAGAGCTTGTTTACATTTTAGACTAGTCAAGTTGCGATATTGAAAAGGACCACATGGAGATGCCAAAAAAAAAAACTAAACCAACCGCCTTGACCTGCATATACAGGTGCTGGTCATATAATTAGAATATCATCAAAAAGTTGATTTATTTCACTAATTCCATTCAAAAAGTGAAACTTGTATATTATATTCATTCATTACACACATACTGATATATTTCAAATGTTTATTTCTTTTAATTTTGATGATTATAACTGACAACTAAGGAAAATCCCAAATTCAGTATCTCAGAAAATTTGAATATTGTGAAAAGGTTCAATATTGAAGACACCTGGTGCCACACTCTAATCAGCTAATTAACTAAAAACACCTGCAGAGGCCTTTAAATGGTCTCTCAGTATAGTTCTGTAGGCTACACAATCATGGGGAAGACTGCTGACTTGACAGTTGTCCAAAAGACGACCATTGACACCTTGCACAAGGAGGGCAAGACACAAAAGGTCATTGCAAAAGAGGCTGGCTGTTCACAGAGCTCTGTGTCCAAGCACATTAATAGAGAGGCGAAGGGAAGGAAAGGATGTGGTAGAAAAAAGTGTACAAGCAATAGGGATAACCGCACCCTGGAGAGGAAAAGAGAGGAACCACTACGCACAGACGTATGCAAGACATGGGTTTCAGCTGTCGCATTCCTTGTGTCAAGCCACTCTTGAACAACAGACAGCGTCAGAAGCGTCTCGCCTGGGCTAAAGACAAAAAGGACTGGACTGCTGCTGAGTGGTCCAAAGTTATGTTCTCTGATGAAAGTAAATTTTGCATTTCCTTTGGAAATCAGGGTCCCAGAGTCTGGAGGAAGAGAGGAGAGGCACACAATCCACGTTGCTTGAGGTCCAGTGTAAAGTTTCCACAGTCAGTGATGGTTTGGGGTGCCATGTCATCTGCTGGTGTTGGTCCACTGTGTTTTCTGAGGTCCAAGGTCAACGCAGCCGTATACCAGGAAGTTTTAGAGCACTTCATGCTTCCTGCTGCTGACCAACTTTATGGAGATGCAGATTTCATTTTCCAACAGAACTTGGCACCTGCACACAGTGCCAAAGCTACCAGTACCTGGTTTAAGGACCATGGTATCCCTGTTCTTAATTGGCCAGCAAACTCACCTGACCTTAACCCCAAAGAAAATCTATGGGATATTGTGAAGAGGAAGATGCAATATGCCAGACCCAACAATGCAGAAGAGCTGAAGGCCACTATCAGAGCAACCTGGGCTCTCATAACACCTGAGCAGTGCCACAGACTGATCGACTCCATGCCACACCACATTGCTGCAGTAATTCAGGCAAAAGGAGCCCCAACTAAGTATTGAGTGCTGTACATGCTCATACTTTTCATGTTCATACTTTTCAGTTGGCCAAGATTTCTAAAAATCCTTTCTTTGTATTGGTCTTAAGTAATATTCTAATTTTCTGAGATACTGAATTTGGGATTTAGAATGGAATTAGTGAAATAAATCAACTTTTTGATGATATTCTAATTATATGACCAGCACCTGTATATACTCAGGTACACAGCAACATACATAGGACAAATCCAAACATTATCCAGAAAGCAACATTAATGTACTGAAATGTGCATAAATACAATGTGTGATCAGAGCGTCGCGTGCGCTCATACATGGACTTTTAAGATCATCTAACTGCGTGACGCAAATTAAGTTAATGGCGCAATTTCACATGCTTCAGTAATTTATTTGCGTTAAATTATTATTTTATTTCAAATATATTTTGGTATATTTTATTTTTCACTAGGGGAGAACTGGAAGAAAAAAACAATTGGGACAGGAATATTTAGGCACCTCAAGATTTTGATTCAGGGAGTCACGATTTGACTCCAAGATGATTCGCTGTGCATCTCAAGTTTTCAACAACATGGAGTTAATTTTTAAATTTATTTTGATTAAAATGCATTTTAAAAATCATAACAGAGAGCTACTGCATTTCATTGGCTCTGTACTTGCACTCTGCAGATTGACAAAAAAGTTAAATATGATCTAACCTAAAAATATATATATATACTCCAACAAGATTTGCAGTGCATGTCTAATTTTATTTTATTTTGACTAAAACTCATACTGTTAAAAACCATCTTGTAAAATAAGCTATTCCACAATTAAAGCTTTAGGATATCTGATTATGAGTTTCATTTGTGAAGTGCTTTAAATTCATTACATTATTGCATCAGTTGTATTAGCATTTTGTTGAAGTGTACAGGCATTGAATCAACATAATATTCTCTAGTAAGTTCAAACATGCATTTCATTTATGAAAACCCAGCTGAATCTCATTAGGCATCCATTGTTTTACCATGATTTAATAGTTGTCATAAATTGAAGCATATTATATAGGATTATTTATTTTCATATTGGTTTCAACCTCAACTGTGTGTCCGGAAGCTTATTGAAGCAAGTTAGTATTACAGCAGAGTCTCATCGTTCATGTATGAAAATGAACTCGCTAAACTTACAGTTAATGTCTCGAACCCTCCCTGGCCTCACACTCACATACATGGATCCCAGCAGAGCGCACCAGCATCAGCCCTTCGACATACACACACGCCTTCCTTTACGTCAGCTATGTTGTTCTTTACCGTTCTCTTGAACTTCCTCTGTTGCCATGGATACAGACACAGTGGGCTCAATATCTCCCGGCAATTTGCCTTTGTAAAGGGCAGTGTGTACTCAGGATTTCAGCTGAGGCTGTGTGCCACCCCCTCCACTTCCTCTGCTGCCCAGCTCTTCAGGCAAACCCACACGCATACAGATATAGTACATTTGGTACTTAAAGATACAAGTCAAATTCCCACTCAGGTTAGGAGCTTTCATGTGCCTTCAAATACCTTTAAATGTGATCTGACCGCACCTTGTTGCTCTGTGTGATGTTATCTATATAGGAGACCTGAGGAAGCATGCTTTGTTTCTATTCTGTTTGTAGATTTTTGCTATGTGTATTTGCCTAAACAGTCATGCAAGCTACTTGTTATGAGTGTCAATCGATACTATATTTATAGCAGTTAGTTTATGCTCCGTGTGGCATAAGTGTTTCTTCATCAGTCATTAGCACTGGCCCATATGGCTGTGAGGTCCTGCGGTGACATGCATGTGCCATGAGCCACATCACCTCCCATCTTGTTTGCTAAGCAGCTAGCATTAGGCAGAAAATGGAGCGAAATGCATCTGACGCCTAGAAATGCCTCTAAAAATGTGGTGCTAAGATCCAGTTGTAAATGTTTTGAAGTATCTAACTCTAGTTTAAAGTATCTTCCAGCAGTGGAGTATGAATAGACAATGCTAAGTGTTTATGTAACAGTAAGTGTGAAAATTTAGCTGAAAAATCCTTAGCTGTGGCCTAGTAGTTAGGCTTACTTCTGCTTTGACACAATATTGAAGTTTCAAATGCTCACTAAGGCTGCATTTGATAAAAATACAGTAATACTGTAAAATATTATTACAATTTCTAATAAGTGTTTTCCTTTTTATTATATTTTAAAATGTAATTTATTCCTGTGATGCAAAGCTGAATACTCCCAGTCCTCAGTGTTGCATGATCCTTCAGAAATCATTCCAATATGCTGATTTGCTGCTCAAGAAACATATCTTATACTTATCATCAATGTTGAAAACAGTTGGGCTGCTTAATATTTTTGTGATACATTCTCAATACCGGCAAGAAATGACTGAGGACTAATCCCCAATCACTCCCCGGGTGCCACAGCAAAATGGCTGCCAACTGCTCTGGGTGTGTGTCCACGGTTTGCACTAATTTGGATGGGTTAAATGCAGAGGACAAATCACGAGTATGGGTTACCATACTTGGCCTTCACATGTCACTAAAAAAAAATCCAAAAAGTTATATACATTGTAGAGATCGTGAAGTTGTATACTAATTGTAGAGATTATACTAATTATATAACCATGGTGTCCTTCTAATTCTGTAAGTCAAGGAACTGTGTATGCGGAAGGAAACATTGGTCCAGAAGTCGTCTGGCACCCTGGCTGTGAGCTAAATCTCCCGGATGTTGTGTGCATGTGCTCGTGAAAGCTGGTTTACTGAAGAGTTGTGGTTTTATGACAGCGTGAGAGAGCTCAACAGTATCAGGTGTCCCATCACATGCTGCCAGCTGATCCGTTTTCACAGCATTTGTCTTGGCCACATCAGGTGGACCGGGATCAGGTAGAAGCAGAGTCTTCATTACGTTCCGTCCAGCTTGTCTTTGGCTCATGTCGGCCGTGCTCTCAGCTCTCTTCTGTGCCATGAGCATCCAGATTCTCCCTCTACCAGATTCACTTGTCGGCGGCTAGCTGGTGGGTAGATTTGCCTCCAAGTTCACCACCCTTAATGTGCTTTACCCAAGACATGTTCCTGTATCAGCATCCATGATGGGTCTTTCCTATCAGCCAATCAGCTTTTAGGGACTTTAGAGGGAATTTTACCACATTATTATCAACCAATCAGCATCCACTGACTTGTGCATAATATAACAAGGGTGCTCAGATCAGGGGTTTTGGGGCCAATCACTGATTACCGATCACTGGAAGCAGTGTTGGCCAATACCGATCACTGATACGATGAACCGATGATAAATAAAATGCTTCTAATAGATCCATGGTGTTATTTAAAGTATCATGAATTGACAACTATTTATTGTCAAGCAACATGTGCAACATATTCCATTCCCTCTCTTAGAGGTGATTAGGAACAGCTTAGAGCTTAACAAATAGAGCGTTCTTGTGAAAAAAAAAAAGTCTTTATCAACAGAAAGTAATCAAGTGTAAAACAACACTGCATAGTCTTTAATGTGTAAATTAAATATAGATTAATCCTACTAAATCTACTAGAGAACAGCGAGTGATTTTTCTGTCTTTTGTTTTTTGATTAACATTGAAACAGGCGGCAGCAGGTTTATTAGGCTGCTGTAACTTTAAGACCAAATATACTGTTACACATGTGAATTATTTCCCAAATGTTTATGTCCACTTAAGACATAACAGACTGTGTAAGCGAATACTCATAAAACCGGGCATGTTGACATATTTGTGTGTATTTAACCATTTAGGCGTGAATCCAAAAGCTCAGAGTTCACTTTGCTTTTCCGTGTTCCACTCCATCTCGGACAGAAGCGCACAGAAAGACGCTTGAGGAACAGTATCTCTTTTGCAGCATAATGCAGTTTTAACATCTCTTTTTATTATCGAGCACATCCTTCAGTTTAGCAACAATAGACTTCCTTTTTACCACAATCATTGATCTAGCTGATTTGGATGTTAAGTTTGGACTTTTAGGAAGGAACAAAAGCGCACCGCTGTGAAGGAAAGAAACACACTAAAATCGCACAGCTCTAGTTTGTTGCTGTCATTGCAATGACTCCACAAAGACGTTGCAAATTTATTGTCTTTTTCAGACACCTGGTAGAACTGCCAGACCGTTTTTTCAGTCAGTCGATGCTGATTGGTTGATAAGAATGTTGTATAAAACCCTCTAAAGTCCCTAAAAGCTGATTGACTGATAGGAAAGACCCATCATGGATGCTGATACAGGAACATGTCTTGGGTAAAGCACATTAAGGGTGGTGAACTTGGAGGCAAATCTACCCACCAGCTAGCCGCCGACAAGTGAATCTGGTAGAGGGAGAATCTGGATGGCCATGGCACAGAAGAGAGCTGAGAGCACGGCCGACATGAGCCAGAGACAAGCTGGACAGAACGTAACGAAGACCCTGCTTCCACCTGATCCCAGTCCACCTGATGTGGCCAAGACAAATGCTGTGAAAATGGATCAGCTGGCTGCTTGTGATGGGGCACCTGATGCTGTTGAGCTCTCATGAGACCACAACTCCTCAGTAAACCAGCTTTCATGACAGATTTAGCTTGAAGTTCACATATATAGGTCCTAAACTAACTTTTTGCCACACCTGCCAATGGCCAGTGACTTAAGAAAATGTACTGGCCATAAATATTTTTTACTGGCCATGAAACTGTTTTTGCAAAAACGGGCAGTAATGACACCAACATTTTAGATACCATTTTAGATTCTCTATTCCAATTTAGATACCACAGCTAAAACTACTAGCCTAATAAAATGTAAAACATTACTAAAGAAGAAATAAATGACAAATATTCAAATTACAAGCAACAGCACACATAAATACAGTAGAACAAAGATACAAGGCACTGCATATAGTCCCTTTCATGTCTTCTTGCACTTGAATATTTAAATTGGCAAGGCTCAGCGTTGTTCACGTTTAGCTATTCACGTTCATGTTCTCACAGCATTGCATTGTTAGGATTTATACAATTTTAGGCCCTGTATGTGTATATATATGTCATGGAAGTTCATTGGTCAAATGTAGTGGGAACCCCAGTTTTAGGAGAGAGGTGTTTTTGTCACATGCTGATCATTTCAGTCTTAAAAGATTTGCATGAGACACACTGACTGCCAAATTCAGTGATACTCATTTGGTGAGAAAGATGTGCTTTTGGTGCTGAAGACATCTCATACCCTCTGTCTGCTCGCTATTGGTGGCAAAGTGTTGAGAATGTCCAGATCACAGGTTTTAATTACAGCAAGATTTTCTAGATTTGGAATCAGAAGCATGGGATATGGGTCATGTGACCAATATCACAGTATGTTTAAGTTTATATCACCTAAACTTGTTCATACTGATTTGCTCATACTGACTCATTTATATCACCTGACGATGACTGAATAGGTTGAAACGTTGTTTGTTCACTAATATTAGAATAGAGCTTGAGAGCATTGTGGCAGTGTGCTGTTTTTTTCAGTTCAAGTTCATATCACAGAAGATGGATGAATGGATGGGTGGATGGAAGGATGGATGGATGGATGATGGAAGGCTGCATTTACAGTAATAAATATTATTACAAACTAATATAACTGTTCNTTTAAGTTTATATCACCTAAACTTGTTCATACTGATTTGCTCATACTGACTCATTTATATCACCTGACGATGACTGAATAGGTTGAAACGTTGTTTGTTCACTAATATTAGAATAGAGCTTGAGAGCATTGTGGCAGTGTGCTGTTTTTTTCAGTTCAAGTTCATATCACAGAAGATGGATGAATGTATGGGTGGATGGATGGATGGATGGATGGATGGATGATGGAAGGCTGCATTTACAGTAATAAATATTATTACAAATTAATATAACTGTTTTCTGTTTATATTTTAAAATGTAATTTATTCCTGTGATGACAATGCTAAATTTTCAGAAGGCATTACTTCGGTCTTCAGTGTCACATAATCCTTCCGAAATCATTCTTATATGCTTTGCTGCTCAAGAAGCATTTATTATTATTATTGTTGAAAGCAGTTTGCTGCTACATATTTTGGAGGAAATATAAAGTTCAAAAGAACAGAATTTATTTGAAGTATCATTTTTTTGTAACCATGTAAAACACTTTTGATCAGTTTAATGCATCCTTGCTGAATAAAAGTATTAATTTATTTCCCAAAAATATCTTAATGACCCCATTATTTTCTATAAATAAAATTATTATAATTTTTTTTTAATCCAAATAATATCCACAAGATCACATTGTGAACACGGTACATACCATGCCCAGTCCTAAATGATGGTCTAGACAAGTCTGGAGCAAAACATGTTTTCTTTCTGCCACTTTGTTGTTTTTTAGTCGCAAACTTTTCATGACATCTTTTATGAAAATCAAAGGGAGTAGATGCATTGAAGGATCCTTTTTTTTTTTTGTACCTCACTATTTTTTTCAGTCTTGGTGGTTTCAGTTAGAGTGAATGTTAGTACTTTCCACCCAAAGTCTGGCTCAGTCAGTGTGATATTGGATTGACAGTCCAAAAACCTTCATTTGGACTTGACATGAATGTTTCAAAATATTTTATCAGTTTTTTCNTTTTTCATTTTCTCCCCCCCCCCCCCTCTCTCTCTGTTGAATGGACAGGGCATATGCACAATGACAACTGCATTTCTGCACTTCTTTTTCCTGGCGTCCTTCTGCTGGGTTTTGACAGAAGCTTGGCAGTCCTATATGGCTGTGACAGGGAAAGTTCGGACCAGGCTCATTCGGAAACGCTTCCTCTGCCTGGGATGGGGTGAGTGCTTGGATCTCCATAACACTTACAGTATCTCTACATCGCTCCCTCTTTCTTTCTCTGTCTCTCTTTCTTCACTACTGTGCATTTGTACTGCTCCATCATCATCATCACCATGCAGCTGGTGTTTACTTCTCAAATATGGACAATGTGAGTGGGTAATTTTTAAATATCGTCTCGTATGTTCCATACCTCCCCAGGGTTTCTTATACAGGACCACTTTACGCACACATCAAATTGATTACAGAAGAGCAAACGCTCATCCCTCCAGTTACCTAGCAACAAACAAGGCTCTGTCTTTCCATCATTGCAGTGTTTTGCTGTGTGCAGAGGAAAAAGACATGACAGAAGAAGATATGTGAACCGTTTATTAGTTTTGCAATTTTAAAAACATTGATGGTGGATTAATTAAATTATTGGTATCCATGAAATGTTTCTTGAATTAGTTGTATGCACCAGTGCACAGCACATGTATAAAACAAGACTCACATTTTAGATCCATAGTGTTACACTCCATTCATAAGTGGTTTCTTTTCAGTATCTCAGAGCTTAATGGCGGAAGAATTGATGAGTGACGTCTGCTATTAAATGAACTTGTTGCTCCTCCTTTTGTATCGGTCCATGACTCCATTCCCAACAGTTGCTAAGAAGTGAATACAACCAGACCAATACTCAGCCCCATGTCAACCAAGATGTTCATGTCTTTCTTTCTTCAGTCGAAAAGAAATTAAGGTTTTTGAGGAAAACATTCCAGGATTTTTCTCCATAAAGTGGACTTCAAAGGGTTCATGGGTTGAAGGTCAAAATTGCAGTTTAAATGCAGCTTCAAAGGGTTCTGCACGATCCCAGACGAGGAATAAGGGTCTTGTCTAGCATGCATTACGCAATCACATTGGAAAGGTCACACGTGAGGTAGGCGGAAGTACTCTCATTTTCTCCTCCAACATTAAAATCATCCGACATCGTTGTTTTACCTTTTTTTGTAAAGGGCGTTTGACTTAGTCTTTGCACGTTCGCTTTGTAAACTCTGGATCGGTACTTCTGCGTCACGCGTGACCTTTCTAACGTGATTATGTAATGCGTGGCTCATCGCAGAGCAGTGCAAGACCAGCATTTGTGGTTAAAAAGAGTAAAAAATTATTTTATTTTTTTATAGAAAATGACTGATCGTTTCGCTAGAGAAGACCCTTATTCCTCATCTGTGATTGTGTAGAGCCCTTTGAAGCAGTGTTAATTTCGTTGACTAAATATTTTCGTCATTATTTTCGTCACGAATATATTTTTGCTGACGAAAACGAAACGAAAACTAAAAAAGAAGTCACTGATGAAGACTAAAACTATGACTAAATTGATTGACATTATCGTCAACGAATAAAGGACGAGACGAAAATAGACTGTGACGAAAATCCAATCAGCAGACGGGAGAGATGCGAGGAATGAACAAAAACGGAAAACGGAACAGGCGAGACTGCATGAGAAGAGAACCAATCAGAGCCTGACTTATTGAGACGTGAAGCGAAGGTATTCAGTCTTTGACTGAGCTCGCGCAAAGACTATAGAATAACACAAGACGTGTCACTCGTATTGTTTTGAATGGGAGAAAGTGTAATGCGCAATATGGCGGAATAAGTCCCGCCTTCTAAATAAGAGCCAATCGCCGACTGGTAAAGTCATCGCGTCACTGCAACGGCCGTTAGATGTTGCTGCATAAAAGCTTTTGAATTGAAATAAAGACACAGTTGTGTTGAAATAAAGTTGAATTTGTGTTTTATATATTTTGGTTAAGTTTGTTTCCTATACCAGCGGTAAAAAATTGTCTAGTAAATCTGTTATTGATTTTAGTCTTATTTTAGTCGACTAAAATACCAAGCAATTTTAGTCGACTAAAATACCAAGCAATTTTAGTCGACTAAAATAAGACTAAAATTAAAACAAATCAGATGACTAAAACTTGACTAAAACTAAAAAGAATTATAGTCAAAAGACTAAGACTAAAACTAAATTAAAATTTCTTGTCAAAATTAACACTGCTTTGAAGCTGCATTGAAATTGCAGTTTGGACCTTCAACCCGTTGATCCCCATTGGAGTCCACTATATGGGAAAAAATCCTGGAATATTTTCCTCAAAACCTTAATTTCTTTTCGACTGAAGAAAAAAAAACTTGGATGACATGGGGTTGAGTAAATGACCAGGAAATTTTAATTCTGAAGTGAACTAATCCTTTAATGTCTACCTCTAGCATGACACGACACAAAAATGTGGGAACACTTTTTTAGGTACACCTTGCTAGTACGGGTTGGACCCCCTTTTGCCTTCAGACCAGCCCGTCTGGCACCAACAACCATCCCACGTTCAAAGTCATTTAAATCATCTTTCTTCCCCATTCTGATGCTCAGTTTGAACTTCAGCAGATCATTTTGACCATGTCTAAACTAGGTCTGGATGATTCATCGAAAAAGTAATCGAAACCGAAATTCAGAACCTCTAACCGACATACTTTTCCCATGTCGGTTATTTAAGTTTTTTAATCCTGTTAATAATTTCCTCTTAAAAACATACTACCGCGTGTGTAGTCACATGACTCTGCCCTGTCCACTGGCATGGAAGCAACATGGAGGCGAACTCAAACGCAGAGTCAACACACACAGACAGCGCGCAAGCCATGAAGTGAGATCACTTCCGCTTATGTCCTCATGAAAGTTTGTCAATTGTTTGTGTTTTTCAAAGTCTTGCCAGTTTGGACATTCAAGCGATTTTAGACCATCCGATGTGTATTTTTATATTGAGCTACCATGCTCGCGCAGCTGCATTGAGGCACATAAACACTCATAGAGACAGTAGCTGCACATCATGTGAAGATCGCGCACACAGAGAGGAGCGCAGAAACTCGTCAACGCTGCCCTGTGATTGATCACTAAAGTAGTTATAGCATATATTTTTCTACTTTTGAAGTAACTACTTACAACCCACAGCTTCACAATTAATAGAGAGACGGTATGACAAATTCACACATGCAATTACTCTCTCATTAATGCATTAAAATAAATGTACTGGTATCCCACCTTTAATAGTCAAGCATACTTACAGTACAAACCTTGTCAGTGAAATTTTTTTTTTTTTTTTAAGCCATTAAATTAATCAAGATTTTGATTTTAGGTCATATCGTCCAGCCCTACTCTAAACTTTTTTCCCCTGAAAGAATTCTATAGTAAACAGCCATGCAGTAATTTTATTTGGAACTAAATGGTGTCTCAGATAAATGGTGTCTCAGTGTAAAGGTACTAATCTGAAACATCTGTTAAGGATCAGAAAACCAACAGCTGGTCTGTTTAATTGCATGACCCCTACTGAGGTCATATGAACACAAGAGGCATGTCGTTCTCACTATCTGGCAGACTGTGCTGTGTTTGTTCAACTATAAATCCACAGGTATAGTTTATATCTGTGAGGGAACAGCCATATCATTATGGACAGCTTGTAGGTCAAATTCATTAATCCTTCTCAGATATTCCCTCTTTTTTCATCCATCCAGAGTCTAAATGTCTGTGAGGGAGGAACAGAGGCGTTGAGTGCACTGCAGTGCGCTTTCCGATTGGTTGAGGATGAAACTGCTTGGTGGATAGGGGCGGAGCTTTGGTTAGACTCAGCAAAGGGGAGGGGGCCCACAAGACTCCTCACTGGTTCTTCAGACAAGCTGATTGCGTCAATAAATTCAGCCACCAGTGCGAGAGGGATGGTGTTAATATTCAGATCACGGGACAGTGGCAGGAGCAGAAAGAGCCCTTTCATAATGGCAGACCTGCTCGAGACCAGCTAAGATGAGAGACAGAGAAATGGAGAGAGAGGATTAGGAAGATAGCAGATATGACATTATACTTCAGCTCAAGACCTGTTTGATTTGTTTCAGCCTCTCTGTTCAAAAGCTGTTGTGGTAATTGCTTTTCACATGCTGATTTTTAGTGTAAAACTCCAGGGATTCTTATTAGATTGTTTACCTGCTCTCATGTCACAAACGTTTTAGAAGTTATTGTTCCTGACTTGAAAACCTGACGTGCTTCTGAAGATCTGCAGCGGTGTTTGCTAAAGCAACTGTTGCTCATGTTATTGGTTAATTATTTTAACAAATCTGTAACACGTTTATGCTGCAGACATGTTTGATTAGAAATGCATGATACACTATATTGCCAAAAGTATTGGGACACCCCTCCAAATAATTTAATTCAAGTGTTCCAATCACTTCCATGGCCACAAGTGTATAAAATCAAGCACCTAGGCATGCAGACTGCTTTCACAAACATTTGTGAAAGAATGAGTCGCTCTCAGGAGCTCAGTGAATTTAAGTGTGGTACCGTGATAGATTGCCACCTGTGCAATAAGTCCATTCGTAAAATTTCCTCACTACTAAATATTCCACGATCAACTGTTAGTGGTATCATAACAAAGTAGAAGCAATTGGGAACAACAGCAACTCAGCCACGAAGTGTTAGGCCAAGTAAAATCACAGAGCAGGGTCAGCAGAAGTCGCCAACTTTCTGCAGAGTCAATAGCTACAGACCTCCAAACTTTGTGTGGCCTTTAGATTAGCTCAAGAACAGTGCGTAGAGAGCTTCAGAGAGAGATGCAGTGGTGTAAAGCACGCCGCCACTGGACTCTAGAGCAGTAGAGACGTTTTCTCTGGAGTGACGAATCACGCTTCTCTGTCTGGCAATCCGATGGACGAGTCTGGGTTTGTTGGTTGCCATGAGAACGGTACTTGCCTGGCTGCATTTAGTGTAAATGCAGCCAGGCATTTACACTAAATGTAATGTTTTTCAGGGGTTGGGCTTGGCCCCTTAGTTTCAGTGAATGGAACTCTTAATGCTTCAGCATACCAAGACATTTTGGATCATTTAATCCTCCAAACTGTGGGGATGGCCCCTTCCTGTTCCAACATGACTGTGCACAAGTGCACAAAGCAAGGTCCATAAAGACATGGATGAGTGAGTTTGGTGTGAAGGAACTGGACTGGCCTGTACAGAGCCCTGACCTCAACCGATAGAACACATGTACCGTGACATACGTCACGGTACCACACAAAGCAAGGTCCATAAAGACATGGATGAGTGAGTTTGGTGTGAAGGAACTGGACTGGCCTGTACAGAGCCCTGACCTCAACCGATAGAACACCTTTAGGATGAATTAGAGCGGAGACTGCGAGCCAGGGCTTCTCGCCAACATCACTGCCTGACCTCACAAATGCGCTTCTAGAAGAATGCTCAAAAATTCACATAAACACACTCCTAAACCTTGTGGAAAGCCTTCCCAGAAGAGTTGAGGCTGTTATAGCTGCAAAGGGTGGGCCAACTCCATATTAAACCCTACGGATTAAGAATGGGATGTCATTAAAGTTCATGTGCACATAAAGGCAGGCGTCCCAAAACTTTTGGCAATATAGTGTATATTTGTATAGCCTGTATTAGTGAGTGTTTTTAACAAAATGTAATATAATCATTATATAAAAATTAAAAAGGCAAAATNATATGCTAACTTCCCCTATTTTCTATCTTTAGATGGATATATGCTCATTAAAAGCTAATTTTCACAACACTAATTATTTAATAACAATGTTAAATGTTATCCTTAGCAAATAACAAAATTAATATATATTTTTCATACGGTACAGTTATAATATTGTGATTCCTAAGTTGTTTTTTCCAAAAATAACATTATTTAAAATATATGATTATTTTACTAATATTATTTTTTAATTACTATTTTAAATATATATTTTTAGAGTTTAAAAACCTGTATAATTTTCAAAATGATAAAACCGCTAAAAATATCCCATAGTTTACAGGGATACTCTAGCATCCACTCAGAACACTTTAGCATCGTAGCGGCTGGTTTTGCACGGACAAGCTCCACTCAAATTATTTTCTTCTTATTCTTAACCTCTGACTGAAGCTACTGTACATGTGCTGTGAATGTCTCCAGCTCTGAAGGATTACCCAGTATGTGGCCTTTAATCACTCCTGTTTCTCTTTTGAAGGATTACCTGCCTTGGTGGTCGCTATCTCAATGGGATTCACAAAAGCAAAAGGATATGGGACACCTCAATAGTAAGACATCTTGCTTTTTTACTCCTTGGTTTCTCTACCCAGAAACTTAAAAGATCCCAAACATAGCACATGAAAATCATTCCAATTAAAACAGTGGCATGAAGTAGTGAGTCAGAGTCAAGAGACTGCAACAGTCCTACCTAGTTCTCCTGAGGATACCTGGATATAAACAGTGTTTTAAGATCTCTTTAGAGTTCTTGTTCCACACTAAAAGTCTCTCATGTAGAACCATGGCATATGGCTCCAGATCCCCAGACACTCAAGGACGATACGACTGTGTACTGCCATGCCCCATTAAGTTGATGCCGGATGTTAAATTTTATGCAAGATTTGCTGATATTTAGTTTTTTTGTGTGTTTGCAGCTGTTGGCTATCTCTGGAAGGTGGTCTTCTCTATGCATTTGTGGGACCTGCTGCTGCAGTGGTGCTGGTAATTTTACACTTTGTTTATTTACAGTCATTTACCAGTCTTAACTACACACATCAGTGCCTTTATAATGTTTTATGTCATTTACTGGACTAGTCTAGCGTGCCAATGTTGAAATGGAAAATTGCCTCACTCCATTGTAGTACGAAATGAAGATTGTGTGACCCCCGTCATTTTTATGCATCATTAAGCAGTTTGTTTCTAGACTGAATTAAGATGTAATGGTGGCACAGAGTCACACAACCACACTTCTGCACAACACTAAACTGTAGATTTATTTCTGTATTGTTGTACTTTTATAGTACAGTTTGAAGCTAGTTGTAAAATACTCAAATACATTGAAAAGCACTATAATTTGTTTATATTCAAAGAAAGCTTTTGCATTTAGTCAGTGCTATAAACAATGCTGAAGATGTGTGGTTTATTTACTGCACTTTTACACTTTTGCAGTTTGAGATCAGGTCAACAGTGTTACGGTTTGTGTGTGTGTACAGGTTAACATGGTGATTGGCATTCTGGTGTTTAATAAACTGGTTTCGAGAGATGGGATCCTGGATAAGAAACTAAAACATAGAGCAGGGTAAGTGCCAATTTAGCAACATTGCACAAACACATACATACAAAAAGCTCATAAGCTCTGTTCCAAAACCTAGTTCCCGGGTTCACAAGGTGTCCTGACAATTTACTAAAAATGGTCTTTTCAATAAGGAAACCAGTTTCTTTGAAATTAGAAGTTAGCTGGCTGTTAATGTCTTTAGCAAAACGGCTTTCAATGTTGGACAGCTCGCAGTAACTACACATGCTTGTTGCTGCTTCCTGACATCCTGTCATTATAGCTAAGGTGTGGAAATGAGCTAATGAAAAGAAGAACATCTACACTACCATTCAAAAGTTGATACATATATATATATATATATATATACACCGATCAGGCATAACATTATGACCACTGACAGGTGAAGTGAATAACACTGATTATCTCTTCATCACAGCACCTGTTAGTGGGTGGGATATATTAGGCATTAAGTGAACATTTTGTCCTCAAAGTTGATGTGTTAGAAGCAGGAAAAACGGGCAAGCGTAAGGATTTGAGTGAGTTTGACAAGGGCCAAATTGTGATGGCTAGACGACTGGGTCAGAGCATCTCCAAAACTGCAGCTCTTGTGGGGTGTTCCCGGTCTGCAGTGGTCAGTATCTATCAAAAGTGGTCCAAGGAAGTACAGTGGTAAACCGCCCAAGGCTCATTGATGCACGTGGGGAGTGAAGGCTGGCCCGTGTGGTCCGATTCAATAGACGAGCTACTGTAGCTCAAATTGCTCAAGAAGTTAATGCTGGTTCTGATAGAAAGGTGTCAGAATACACAGTGCATCGCAGTTTGTTGCGTATGGGGCTGCATAGCTGCAGACCAGTCAGGGTGCCCATGCTGACCCCTGTCCAACACCGAAAGCGGCAACAGTGGACACGAGCATCAGAACTTGAAGGTGGCCTGGTCTGATGAATCATGTTTTCTTTTACATCACGTGGATGTCCGGGTGTGTGTGCATCGCTTACCTGGGGAACACATGGCACCAGGATGGGAAGAAGGCAAGCTGGCGGAGGAATTGTGATGCTTTGGGCATGTTCTGCTGGGAAACCACCTACCTAAGCATTGTTGTAGACCATGTACACCCTTTCATGGAAATGGTATTCCCTGGTGGCTGTGGCCTCTTGTGTTGACTTGGCCTCCAAATTCCCCAGATCTCAATCCAATCGAGCATCTGTGGGATGTGCTGAACAAACAAGTCTGATCCATGGAGGGCCCACCTCACAACTTACAGGACTTAAAGGATCTGCTGCTAACATCTTGGTGTCAGATACCACAGCACACCTTCAGGGCTCTAGTGGAGTCCATGCCTCGATGGGTCAGGGCTGGTTTGGCAACAAAAGCTGGACCAACACAATATTAGGAAGGTGGTCATAATGTTTTGCCTGATCGGGGTGTGTGTATATATATATATATATATATATATTCAGCAATACTTTTATTCAGCAGGGGTGGATTAAATTGATCAAAAGTAACAGTAAATACATTTATAATATTATAGAAGATTTGATTAAGGTTTGATTAATCTAATAAAACTACTCTTTTTGTAGCATCTGTGTGCTACATATGTTTTATGGTTATTAGAGAATTGTGTTGTTTTCTTAGCAACACCAAACCGTTTCGGAATCAACAGTGAGTGTCATGCTAAACCGCCTTAAAAGGTAGTCACCTATGTTGACAGTAGGCTATAAGACCTCATTAGGTTTTGGAACAGAGCTATAGTGTCATCTGAGCATGACATAACTGCAGAAACAGGTAGTCCTGATCCAAATTTACACCATTAGAGATATTTTCAGCCTAGTCTGGCTGCTCAAACAAACCGATTCAAATTCTGGTGCTACTAAATATGCAGAAATTACACACTTCCAAAATAAACTGTTTTGGTATAATCAGATCACCATGTAAATATGTTCCCTCTGTGTTGTCTGGTTATTTGGCTGTCCTGCAGGCAGATGAGCGAGCCCCATACAGGACTAACTTTAAAATGTGCCAAATGTGGCGTTGTCTCAACTACTGCTTTATCAGCAACAACGGCCAGCAATGCCATGTAAGTACCCAGCAATGCCTCAGCAAAATCGATTATGCTGATTAAGCTGCATGCGCGAGTATGCGTGTGTGTCCTTCCCCTTGCCTCAGGGAAGGAGATTGTGGAGGTGTTAAATGAACAGCTGGCTCTTGTTCTCCGTCTGTAATATGTTGACACACTCTATTGGAACAATGGATTGGTTGCTGTGCTCTTGATGATAATGGTGGCAATTTAGGACAGTTTGGACATGCATGCTTTCATCTGGTATGAAACTGGCAAACAAAATCTATCTTCACTTCACCGTATATGTTCTATAGAGCGCAACAGAAGACATCTGTAGAAATCCCTATAATTTTTTCCATAGAAAAATGTATATTTTACAATGGCATATAAACCTTTCAAGACAGACCAACCATGACATCTGAGGATGTTTGAGCGTAATTGTTATGAGATGTAGCCTCCATACACTCTCAAACTAGTATATAAAATATTCTAATAATTATTAGTATTTAAATAAAATTTAATAATAATAATAAACGTATTTTATACTTAGTCAATGACTAGTATATTTGAATTTTTTTGCAATAAAATAATAATAAACATTATATTTTATACTTGTAGTTAATTACTAGTATAATTGAATATTTTATTTATTTTATTATTGCAATAAAATGTAATAATTATTATATACTTTATATTTATCAATGATTAGTCAAGAGTCATTCATAATGCTTTGTGATAAGTAATTCCCTCACAAACAAATTGAATTGCCTTTTTTCAGATTTTTATGTACTTTTTTATTTCAAATCAGAGACTATTGTTATAATTCATCTTAAAGCTGGTTGGTTTGTTTGAGGCTTAGAGCTTTTTTATTGAATTGTGTTTTTTTGAATGCCTATTTAGGAAATGAATGGGTAAATCTATATTTGGGACCAATGCCACAATGCTGTCGTTTTTGTTGTTCATTCCACCATCTGTTTCTGTCTCAGGGCCTCCCTGTGGAGTTCCTGTGTTGTCCTCCCTCTGTTAGCTCTCACCTGGATGTCTGCAGTGCTGGCCATGACGGACAAACGCTCAATTTTATTCCAGATCCTCTTCGCGGTCTTTGACTCCCTGCAAGGCTTTGTCATAGTCATGGTCCACTGTATCCTCAGAAGAGAGGTAGGGCTGGAACCAGTAAAATCCCTTACAGTTCTTCTCTTTCCTTCAGCATTTCAGCATTATCTATAATTCCTTCACAGGTCCAGTTAATTTTACTCCTTGCCCAGTTTTCTTTAAAGGAATAGCTCACCCAAAATATGAATATTCTGTCATCATATAATGACCAACATGTTCAAACCTGTATGATTTTCTTTCTTCTGTGGAAGACAAAAGAAGATATTTTGATTTTGTTTTACTATACAATGAAAGCCATTCTGCAGAAGAATGAAAGGCAGTTGTACTTCTTGGTCTGAACCGTGTACTCAATGTGAGTACTAGTATTTCACAAAACCACTTTCAGACCAGCCAAACCAGCAATATTCCCCCTTAAAATCTGTCCTGACTGATCCCCAAATGAATCTCTAATGAATCCCTCTGCCTCTGAAACTTTCCTTTTGGGCTGACATCACCAAGCACTTTTATTTTATTGTCATTTAGAGATCACATCTGCTGGCCCATTCTGGTACAATGGTACCAGGTTTTCAAGTCCAATTAAATCCTGATAAAATCAAATGCCTACATTTTTTCCTCGATTAACATCTTATTTTTCTCAGAAGTTTGTCATATTATCAGTGTTTGGTGTAACTCATTACTAAGTAAGTACTTACTGAAATTTAATTACTTTTCCCTTGAAAAAGTAAAGTAAGGGATTATTCTCATTTTTTCTATCATTTAATTACTGTTACTTCTAATGTAATTGCATTAAATACTGTATAGTTTATAGAACAATTCTGTATAAAACAATAGTGGACTTAATATCAAAATTTAACGTCCAATGTTAAAATGTGTTTTTAATGTAACCTTCCTTTAAATACTTTATGCTATTTTATATTATGTATTTGACAGAATTAAATGACCAGTTTCATGTCTATCCTTGTATTGTTCAACTTGTCGAGGTTGATTATGGGATTTAGAAAGTAATTTGTAATAAGTAATGCAATAGTATAGTAATCTAATTACACTGTTGAAGATGTAACAATATCTAGTAATTAATTACTTTTTTTAGAGTAACTTACCAACACTGCATATTGCAGAATAAATTTCATTTTAAAATAGATTAACCTAAAAAAAATTATTTGAAATCGTAACAATATTTCACAATATTACTTTTTTACTGCATTTCTGGTCAAATAAATGCAGCCTCTGTGAGCATAAGAGGCTTCTTTCAAAAACATTTTAAAACCCTGAAGCAATGTGCCTTTCCGAAAAGTTTTGTATAGTATGATAACATATGTTGATGGTTCACAGGTTCAAGATGCCTTCAGATGTCGTCTAAGAAACTGTCAAGACCCCATTAATGCTGACGCGACTGGTACATTCCCCAACGGGCATGCACAGATCATGGTAAGAAACAAGACTCCTGAGAGTTTAGTATTCTTCCACTGTACAGTCACAAACTCAGCAGGAATTGCGAAAACATTTGCATCTGGCGTGATGCTATTAGATGTATGCACTGTGACCTCTTGATATAATAGAGCGCTTTTCCCTACTATGAGTCTTTGTTATACAGTGTTATTGCTTATACAGTTATGACAGGATATGGAGAAATGGAGAATTGTCTTTACTTAATTAATAACAGCAAATCTTTTATCCATATCCTTTGGCTTTCCTCTGGCCTTCGCTTTTCTCAGATGGGACCCATTTGTCATATTTCATACCGGTCTTTCTCATCCTTCACTTGCTTGAGGGAGTAATTGCTGTTAAAATGATTGCAGAGATGTGTGACCCATGCAGAACCACTGGCACATAATGATCACAGTTCTCATTTATGTTTTGATTTAAAGTTTCTTTACTAGAAGCATTTCACTATAATGAGGCCTCCAATGTGCAGACTGCCTTTGATTTGCCACTGTCGATGTCTCCTCTATTGTGATACCTGAATAATCTCATTCTATTTATAAATGGTTCGACAGAAGACTGTTTTCTCTGTAAGGCTGTGGGACGTGGTTAGACTGCAGACACAAGCTAGCAAAGTCATACAATTTGAGAATAATCCCATGATAGCATTGATATGTTGGACTGTATTACCTATCTGATGTATTATTCTAATTTTACGTGGTTGATTAGACAGGAAAATGCTTTTATGTCTGCAACTGTCAAAGTTAAAATAAAGCTTTAGTTTTTATGTTTTAGTACTAAATCAAACTCCTTGTGCATGTCTAATTGTACAATGGCTTTGTCTGCTTCTCTTTTTTCCACAGACGGACTTTGAGAAAGACGTGGACATTGCATGTCGATCAGGTAAGAAACAGATGGTGCACTATTAATGTGTTTCATAATTACTTCTACTCTCCTGGGCCAAAAAAGGCCCAAGAGACTAAACATTCAGGTTGAACATCAGAATCATAGAAGTCCCAGTGGAACGGGATAATCATCCAGTGTGATAATTTTCATAGATAAAGTGTAGATTTTTTTCTTTGATTGATACTGATACATTTTTTTCTTTGATTGATACTTTTGATTGATACTGATTCACAGAATATTAAACTCATGGACTATATATATATTACTTTCATTGTATTGATAATATATTAACCTAATTAAAATAGATTTAATGTTAAGATTAAGCACACAAATGTGCTGACAATTTCAGCCTTTAAAGTTTTGTAAAACACTTGTATGTCTCTAAAGTACTTCTGTAAAAAATATTGTGAAAGATGTCCATATATTGATGTTGAATTAATCATGATTATTTTATTCCACACGTTGTTCCCTTTTATCTTTATCTAGCTGCCGTATGGAATAAACGTGAATCCATGAGTGTACTGTTTAATTATCTCCCCTAAGTAAACGGTTGATGAAGAACAATGAAGCTTTTAAGTCCCTTGAAATTCGTTCAAACCAAGATTTTTGTTTCAAGGTCTAGACAGAATTGTTTTATTGTTATACTGAAAAAATGTTTAGAAAAATGCTATTCTTCTGACATCCAGCCAACAAAGTTCAAAACGGCATGAAGTCTTCATTAGAGGCATTAATCAGTTTTTATGTAGGAATGTTATCCCTCTAGACAACATGTGGCTCTTATCACATTTTTACATGTCTGTCTGCACCGAAGGCGAAAATGTTGCATGATACAACACAAGCACAGTCAATTAGACCGTTATGTGTTGGATTAAGACCAATTAGACTTCACTATGGGTGGGGCTGCACAGTGTGACGCCACATAAATAGAAACCAAGCAACTGATAAAAATTTCCTGTCACTTATCACAGCCAGAGCTCATTTTGACATCGATATGAGCCACTAAATTACTTTAACTGCATAATCAGATGTCATGACCGTTGTCTGAATGTTGGGCTTTTTTTGGGGGGTGAATCTTTACTTATGGCAAATGCTATTTAAACCTCATAAAAACAAACAAACAAACAGTTGAGTAACAAGGGCATTGTAAATCAGATAATTAGCCTACACTGTAGTCCTGAAATGCAGCAAGTAACACGATTTGCTAACCCTTTTGTTTTTGTTTTGAAATTAAGTGTAATATAACAGCGCTCTGACTCTAGTGTTCATTAAAACTGGATTAAGATCAGCTCAGAGGTGATCCTGTGTGACATGGTGTGTCCTTCATTAGGACAGCATAAAACTTTAATCCAAGGTTTACTTTAACTACCAAAAACAAGAAGGGCGAGTCTCACAAAAATAAGGTCATATTTTACCCCTAAATTTAAAATTATAATAATAAATAAATAATTAATTATTGTAGGACCATTAACATTTTTTATGTGATGTCTTCCAAAAAAATCGTATTATTGATAAATAGATCCTCATTATTGTAACACATACTTTTTCTAAATTTTATTGCGTTCATTTTTATACAGTAAATAATAAAGACATAGGCGTGTTATATGACCAGGACATGTTGACAGATTTCATGAGGTTCACCCTGAGAGTCCTTGTCCTGAGCCTGAAGCCCTTTCTATGTTCTTCTATCAGTATTCTGCTGCGCTCTTCAGACGCCATGTTGTGTGATGCATTAGTGTGGCCTACCATCAGAGCTGGAGGATTTTTAAGCAGGCGTTGTTGTCCTCTGGTCTCCTTGTTGCTCAGTTATGAACAGTGGCAGTAATTCCCTTATGGATTTGTGGAGATAGAGTGGTGCTGCAGAGGACAGGCTGTTCTCAGAGTGCTGATGCTTCTTCTGACATTGCATCTGGAGAAGTGTGTGGCTCTTTCAGGTGAACAGAATCAATCCAGTCTAAATATGGACACATTTCTATAACAGCAGGTGTTGTAAGGAGGTCTATGGTTTGTCAATGGATAGTTCTTGCTGAAAATATCAGCTTAGATGGTTAGTGCTGATGGACTGCCACAACCATGCTGTTCACCAGCAAAACTCATTTGTACTAGGCATCATTTTGGTCTCTTGTAAAAGAATATGGCCCGGTTTCACAGACAGGGCTTTAGCCTAAGCCAGGATTAGGCCTTAGTTCAATTAGGATATTTAAGTAGCTTTTATGAACATACACTAGAAAAAGACCTTACTGGTGTGCATCTTGAGACAAAACAATGGCATTGACATATTTTAAGATATGTCAATACAAGTTACTTTCAGTTAAAACAGCTCAAACATGCATTTTAGTCTAGGACTAGCTTAAGCCTCGTCTGTGAAACCGGGGGTATATGTTCTGTATTAATTAAATTGGTTCATGCTGATTAAACTTTTTGGCTCACATGACATATGCTTCAACTGGAATGAACAGTTATTCTGGTAACACTTTATTTTGAGTCCGCTTTAGACATTCTACTAACTATAAGTAACTTTGCAACTACATGTCAACTACCAGTCAGTCTGCTTAATATCTGCTAACACTTTATTGTGAGGGCCCTCCAACAGACATTCTACTGACTATAAGTTACTTCTCAACTTATTATACTAACCCTCACCCTAACCTAACAGTCTACTAATACTCTAATGAGAGTTAGTTGATTTGGTTGCAAATTAATGAGTTAGCTGACATGTACATAGTTGTAAAGCTACTTATAGTTAGTAGATTGCCTAAAGAGGACTACTGAAATAAAGTGTAATCGTTATTCTCTTTTGAATCTACTTGTCTTCTTTTTTCTTTTTTTTTTAATTCACCGCTTGAATTGTAGCTTCATAAGTCTTTTTTTGGGGCATAGGTCAACATAAGCCGCATTTCCACCAAAATTACCAGGAACAATTGATCCCAGGAACTTTTTTCCCCCAGACCTGTTGCTGTCTGCATTTCATTCGCAGGCTAAAGTACGGTGAAGATTAGGCAAATTAGTCCAGTGACGTAGGACTGTGCGTAACATATAAGCTTTAATAAAGCCTGAACCTCGTCGTTGGACCAATTGGTCGTATGTTTTATACTCCATTGTTGATTCGAATAGCAAACAACTCTTACTGTACACACCGCAACAGACTTTTAAAATGGTGGTTGAAATAAAATGCTGCATGAACTCAACCAATCAGCATGTTCTGTGCCCAAGTCCCACCCCCGAAAGTTCTCAAACTTTAAAAAAGTACTACCTCGAGAGCAGGGACTTTCTGAGGGGGACATTTTTACCCGGAACTTCATTTAGACCCTGGTTCCTGCAGTCAAAACACACCACCCCAAAATCCTTAGTTCCTGGGGAAAGTTCCTGCAGTGGAAACGCAGCTATAAACTCTTACTAGGGCCGTGATTGTCAGATATGTTAGTATTGACCCGTCAGCTATGTACCTGATCTATTATGAAAAATGTTCTGATTGGTTAAGTTGTTTGGTTAACTGTGCTTATCAACATTTAAATCAGTTCTTTATTAACATTCAAAGCATAGCGCACGTTTTTGCATCAGACATTTATACTAATGATATTTCTTCCTACCTTCAGCCCTCCACAAAGACATGGGCTCCTGTCGAGCGGCCACCATCACCGGCACCCTCTCCCGCATCTCTCTCAATGATGAGGAGGAAGAGAAAGGTCCCGAGGGGCTCAATTACTCCACGTTGCCTGGCAACATCATGTCTAAAGTCCTTATCCAGCAGCCCTCTGGACTTCACATGTCCATGGGCGTGGGCGATCTGGGAGACCAGTGTATGGACAGCACGGCAGACATGCGGCGGACGGTATACCTGTGTACAGACGACGCCACCAGGCAGAGTGAGCAGGAGCTGAGCGCCCACGACCTGAGTGGCCACCCCCAGCCGGGACAGATGGAGACGGACTACATTGTCCTGCCTCGCAGTTCCGCAGCGGCGTCCGGGTCCAGCAGCGTTCCCACCCTGCTGAAGGAGGACAGCAAGATGAGCATGACTATGGACTCTCTGTCGCATGACAGGCTGATGCATTACAAGATGGGCGCAGAGTTTAACCTCGGCCACTCGGGGATGGAGCACATGGGAATGGAACAGCAGTATCCCATCCAGACTGAACACATGCAGAATCTTCCCTTCGAGCCACGCACGGCTGTGAAGAACTTCCTGGCAGAAATGGAGGAGAGCGGAGGGCTGTCACGGAGCGAAACTGGTTCAACTATATCGATGAGCTCTTTAGAGGTGCGACTTCGAAACTAGTCTTGGGTGTAAACAGTTAGGCAGAGGCGTGCTTTACACAAGTACATGAATGCAGAGGCGTCTAGCTGCGCAAGCGTGATTTTACTCAATGTTGCGTACCGATATGTGTGCCGAATTGTGCAATTCATAATGCAGTGCTGCTGTTTTACTGTTGCCACAAATGCGTTATAGCTGCCAAACGTTGTTCCAAACCGGTAAGACCTTCTTTCATCTTCGGAACACAAATTAAAATATTTTTGATGAAATCCGAGAGCTTTCTGATCCCCCATTGGCAGCAATGCAATTAACACTTTCAAGGCCCAGAAAGGTAATAAAGACATTGGTAACACTTTATTTTAGAGTCTTTTAACTAGTTGCTTATTAGCATGCATATTACTAGAATATTGGCTTTTTATTAGTACTTATTAAGTACATATTAATGCCTTATTCTGCATGACCTTATTCTACATTCTTTATCCTACCCAATACCTTAACAACTACCTTACTAACTATTAATAGGCAGTAAATTAGGCGTTTATGGAGGGAAAAGTCATAGTTAATAGTTTATATGTGTTTCCTATACTAAAGTGTTACCAAGACATCTTTAAATTAGTCCATGCGACCTTAATTTTATAAAGTGACAAGAATACTTTTTATGCACCAAAACAAAACAATTTCTTCTCTTTCGTGTTGGTCTCTGACGCTTTTCACATTGTAAACACAGTGCAGCGGGTTCTACATCAGAATGCCGGCTCAGTATTGGCTGGCTCCTGCGTCAGCAGTACACGTATGCGTCGTGGTGCTCAAGTGAACAGCAAAGTGCTCCAAAGATGAACGAAGGTCTTACAGGTTTGGAACGAAATAAGGGTATGTAATAATGACAGAATTTTCATTTTTGGGTGAACTAACCCTTTAATCCCCCAAATTAAGCAAAAGTCAAGCAAAACAAAAAAACTATAATAAATATTTAAGTTAGTTAAATTCATGAAGAAATGGAAGTAGCAACATATCTTTTTTCCATATTTTGATTGGTTCTGTCCATTGGTTGTTAATTGGATGGAAGCAGATTGATTATAAGGAAGGGGTGGGTTTAAGCAGACTAAATGATTGGAAGTCCAGCATTCATCAGCAGACAGAAGTCTGTCGTTTCACTGGAAGATTATGCTCTTACATTTCGAGTGAAAATTACAGTGATCAAAAATAGAGTGAATTTTAATTTCATGCAACTTTAAAGGGAGTGTTCAGCTCAAAATGATAACTGTCATTATTTACTCCAGACCTACATGACTTTCTTCTGCAGATTGCAATATCGGTTTTTCTTTGTCCATATATTAAAAGTCAAAACGGTTCAATGTTGTTCAGACCCAAACTTTCTTCACAATATCTTCTTTTGTGTTAAGTTATGTACAACAGGTCAAGTTTGCGTACTTATGTAGAGTTTGTCTGGCCTTAAAGGTCATTGCAGAGGCACTGTAAGACATTTCAACCTCTCATCATTAGTGAAATATCGAAAAGCACTGGTATCGACCCGCTGCCTTGAGGGGAAATACATTTGAACCCGATCCATAGCTGAAACCATTTCCTGCCAAAAGCTTCAAGGCATACAAGTCTTGCTCTGATGTACAACAAACATACTTGCTCATATGCGTCTTCTTAGAGATGGGACCAAATTTCTGATTTCAGCAGAATTATTTCTCTAAGTTTTGCAATATCCAACAACATTATTTTTTTGTCTTTCTGTCTTGGTTTTACAGAGAAGAAAGTCGAGGTACCAGGATCTAGACTTCGAGGTGAGTGAAACCTCTGCATGGCGAAGTGCATGCGTCAGGCCTTTGTTGCACCAAGCAAAGGGCCATTTGTTGCGTTTGTGTTTCGCCCCTTTAATTTACAACTACTTTGTGTAGCACTTAAGCTTATTGGAGTAGCATGTCCTGACACAACTGCGATTTATGAAGCGTTGTGTGGTTTAGCGTAAAAGCAATGCTGTCAGCCACCACATATTCCCATTTTATCCTTTTACATCCCTTGACTTCAAGCTGAAAATCAAAAAATAGCCTGTATATTTTCACATTTTTAAGGTCACTTGCAGTTTCCCCCAGAGCGTTTCAGCCCTTTACCAAAAAGTGAAATTGAATGTCAAGTGCTACCACTGACCCTTCATATATGCCAGTGCCGTTTGTCATAACCTTGTCATAGCATTCAGCCAAATTTGCAGGGTGAGCACTGCGTTTTTATACGGTGATAAATTCTTTGAAAGTAACCAGGTTTTTTCCTGTTGCAAAGTTCTGGTTCTCAGCTTGACTGAACTCCAAATCCCACCCCCTTCCCCTCCCTCCCCCCTCCTACCCTTGCCATTGCAGAAAGTCATGCACACCAGGAAAAGGCATATGGAGCTGTTCCAGGAACTCAATCAGAAATTTCAAACCCTGGACCGATTTCGAGACATACCAAATATGGGCGGCATGGTGAGTAATGGGAAACGGGGTTCAGTGTGTCTCATTACCGAGTACTGGGGGGCGTCGCGTTGTCTATGTTTAGCTGTGTCTTCTCGTTGCGCCCCACTCTTGTGCACAGGAAGTGAGTGACTGAAGGAATTAATAGTTATCCACCCAATGTATTCATGTGGAAAAATAGTACGCTGCCTGCCCCGGGGGGGTGGAAGAGGAAGTATTAAGGGATGAGAGAGAGGAAGAGCGACTGAGCCATCATTGTGATCCATGCTCATGCACTGATTCAAACACAAGGCCATAAGCTGCTAACATGCTTATTATTTTTTCTCACTGTTTGGTGAATGCACGGGACAAAAATCACTTGACTTTCTTCCGATATTGGAGAGGTTCTCTGTGCTTTCCGCAGTATGCTACACAAATTATGTGTAATTGTAAGGCAGGTGGGATTGTTTGATTCTGGCAGGCCAATTGTTACATTCTCCAGCTGACTGGCACTGGAAGGTCCACTTTGATAATTAAGCGATTTTTAGACATGGGCTCTGCTATTAGCATGCATTTTCTGTGATCGGATCACAATCCATATGCTCTTGACCTTGATAAAAGCCAATGCACTCAAGATGCGTTGTGATCGGATCACTGAAACCACATTCTGATCATATTCAATGCAGGTGTAAATGTTAATGTGGTCTTGCGATATGGTCACCCGATTTAAATTACAAATATCCCATGATTTATTCCAATGTAGACTCTCACAAAGGTGCTTTAAAACTTGATTTTGTCCTCTTTCATTCACTTGAAATGCATTAGCATTCTTTACTGTGAGAATGTTTCTAAAGCAGGAAATAGACCAAATGCTTTTTAAGCAGTTAATATGACGGAAAGCATTTTGAATTATCCATCAATGATGGAGAAATTTCTGTTTAATGCAATCTCTAATGTAGTATGTAAGTGGCATTTCCATATTGTGCAAGCGTCTAGATACGATCGTGATACAAAATGCATGGATAACACTTTACAATGAGGTTCTATACTTTAACATAACTTAATGCATCAGACATCGTGAACTAACAATGAAATAGTCCTCTACTGCAGGTATTAATCTAGACTAATGCTAATTTATACATACATTTCAAGCTGTATAAATTAGCATTAATGTATTATGAAAGAACATGAATTTCCAATGAACAATTACATTTATAAGTTAACCTAGATTAATAAATGCTGCAAAAATGGTTCATTTAAGAACCCTAATGCATTAGCTAATGTTAACAAATTTAATGCTAACAAATTTAACCTTATTGTTCAGTGTTAGCAATTCATGTTTATGTCAGGTATAGTCGTAGCTCTTGGCGATGTGTCCATTTGGTCACGTTACTCCCTTTTACCCATGTTCAATCAGCTCTGCAGAACTTTGCCACTCACTGCCTGTTGCTTAGTAACAACCACTGAAAGAAATGATCCTGTGTTTTTATTCACTTGAAAAATCTGAGATGTTCCTGAATCTGGAAACACTCCAAACATGCTGTCAGGTCAAACACTTTGATTATTGAGCTCTGGATGTGTACATGCAGCGGTCCCAAACATGTTTTTGGAACACAAATGTATGAATGCCATTGCATGAATTAACGAAATATCAAACCAAGTGCCATGACATTTATTTTCAAGAAAGACCACACCAGCACAGCGTCATTTATTGGCCACTTGGATTGATTCATTTGTATCTAATGCAATGACTTTCATATATTTTTAAGTGTCCAAATATTTTAGTGCCACTGTAAGAGAACATGAATTAAAGCTTGATGATTCATGTCCATGTGCAACTTTCTATGCTTGACAGTGTCATAAAATAAGTCTTTGAGTAACTATATTGAGAATATTTCTAACACGGAACCCTCTCGTCCTTTTCCGTAGGACAAGGCAATGCAAAACAAGAACCCATGGGAGAGCTTCAACCCGGCGAGTGAATATCAGAACTACGCCACAATGAATGTACTAGAATCAGACACAAAGAACTCTCTGGAGATGACTAACGCTGAGTGGGAAAAGTGTGTCAACCTCCCTTTGGACGTCCAGGAGGGAGACTTTCAGACAGAAGTCTGAGGAATAATGAAGCGTTAGCAGGGACGCGGACGAAGGTGGACATATTTTGCACTGAACAAAAACGCAGAAGACTTTTCATGCAGCCTTGGAAAGACATATCTGGATTCTAGGAGTATAGCAGGGACAATATGTGCCAATAAGATTTAAAAAAAAAAAAGAGAAGATGGAAGAAAGACGGATATAAAGATGTTAGAAAAAGACAAAAAAACATCCGTGTTATCTTTTTTTTTTGTATTCTCACTCGTGTATTTAGTGGGGGGCAGACATGTACAATATCAAACATCATGTGTTTCAAAAGTACCACTTGGAAAATATTTGGTTCCGAAAGCGCTATCTTTCCAGACGAGACCTCAAAGAGAAAAACGACACGACGTGACGTCCACCCACGAGCGGCGGCTGGGTTCGTTTTTTTGTTCGGCGGGAGACGAGCCCAGGAACACAATGTATATACTTGAGCAGGTTTTTAAAAAGTTTATAACAAGTCCGTTTGGCCATGACTACACTTTTTACTTTATAATATGAAAAGACAAAACTATTCAGAGGCAAAGAGGATTTTTTTCTGTCATTTAAAAATGAATGTTTGTCAAGCTACATTCTTCATTGCTTTAAATGCAATAAAGGTAATACTCACTTTTTTATGAATAATATATTTCAAAACTTTAATACTGCAGAATCTGCCTGGAAGCTCAGTAAAGCTCTCTCATCTGCAGCCCTGTATAAAATATTTAAAAATCAAAAATGTTGTATGGTGTAAATAAAACTTTTGTCTACATATGTTTTACTTGTGCCAAGTTTATTTTAATGAGAAAAGAGAAAATGCCAACTTGATGAGAGAGTTATAGCGAAAAATGTTAACATTTGAAAAAGGAATGTAAATAAAAGAGGAAATATGTTCGTACTGCTTCAGAGAACTTGTCGACTTACTCCTGTGTCGTGCTACGTGTCTCTGTTGACGCCTTTTTCTGGACACACGAATCCCTGAGGACAAATTCTCATTCTCAAGGTCCTTACTTCAACTGCAGCAGAAAAATGGCCTATAATGACTTGTCAGACCTAAAGGCAAATAACAACAGGGTATTTTTAACGGCCATTAGTGGAAAGAGAGAGTCGTCTTCAGCAACGGCTATAAAAATAGCACAGCGGAGCTAAAAATAACAGGAAGTGTAGTCACTTCTGGGTAACGGCGCGCCACATATGGCGTACCTTATGTGCAATTACGCTATCAGCTGATGACCTGACAGGATAGAGAATCAAACCAGAAAATCTATAAAACATCTTGCATTTTATGAAAAATATATAGTTTAAGGTGAGACTTTATGCCGATGGTCTTTAGACATTCTGCTAACTATAAAGTTGTGTCCCATACACTATGTGTACTTATACACTATGTAATCATTCGTGTAGTGCATTAATTTTATAAAGTTATTTTGTCATTCATCATTAGACTCTGATAACCCCTCCCCCTCCACTATGTAATTAAAGTTGTGACAGTTGAGTGCATGAAGTGTCCAACATTCAACACTTCATCTTTTTTTAGTTAAAGGGTTAGTTCACCCAAAAATAAAATTTCATTAATTACTCACCCTCATGTTGTTCCAATCCCGTAAGACCATATACATATAAGGTTATACATATAAGTACTGAGTAATATTAATTAAGTACATATACTTACTATAAGTTTAGGGTAGGATTATGGTTTGGTTTATGGTTAGTTGCATGTAATTATGTCTAATTTATGGTTATTACCATAGTTAATACATGTAACGTGTAACAAGGACACATTCAAATAAAGTGTTACCGATATTTTTGATGTAATCCGAGAGGTTTTTTTTATCCTCCATAGAAAGCAAAGAAATTACCACATTCAAGGTCCAGAAAAGTAGTAAAAACATTGTTAAAATAGTCAGCGTGACTACAGTGGTTCAACCTTAATGTTATGAAGTGACGAGAATACTTTTTTTATGCAAAAATAACTTTATTCAACAATTTCTTCTCTACCCTGTCAGTCTCATATGCAATTGATGCAGCGCAGCACTTCCATGTTTACGTCCGAACGCCAGCTCGGTAGTGGCCGATGCTGTTCACGTGAGCAGCACAAAGCATGCGTGTTATGCTGACGCCGGAGCCGGCCAATACTGAGCCAGCGTTCGGACCTAGAACCTGGAAGCGCTGCAGTGTAAATAGCGTAGGAAAATGACAAATTTGTTGAATAACTTTTTATTTGTTTTTGCGCACAATAAGTATTCTTGTCGTTTCATAACATTTAGGTTGAACCACTGTAGTCATGTTGACTAATTTAATGATGTTTTTGCTACTTTTCTGGACACTGAATGTGGTCATTTCGTTGCTTTCTATGGATGACAAAAAAACCCTCGGATTTCATCGAAAATATCTTAATTTGTGTTCCAAATATGAACGAAGGTATTACGGGTTTAGAACGACATGAGGGTGAGTAATTAATGACAGAAATTTCATTTTTGGGTGAACTAACCCTTTAAGTGCATGATCCAGGTATTTAAAGTGCACTTTTTTCTTTTGGGAATTTTCGGTG
The DNA here is from genome assembly GCA_003731715.1 of Anabarilius grahami. NCBI lineage: Eukaryota > Metazoa > Chordata > Actinopteri > Cypriniformes > Xenocyprididae > Anabarilius > Anabarilius grahami. The sequence goes on along the minus strand of RJVU01065935.1, from coordinate 3,308,582 downwards.
TGAACACACTACTCGCACTATACTGCAAAATGCCATAGAATATTGTATAAGTACGCAAATTAGGAAGCACCTTAAGTGTCAACTGCCAGTCAGAGTATTGGTACACTTTCTGCTTAATATCTGCTACCACTTTATTTTGAAGATCGCCCAACAGACATTCTACTGACTATAGGTAACTTTGCAAGTACATGTCAACTTATTCTAACCTAACGGTCTACTAATACTCTAAGTAGAGGTAGTTGATGTGTAGTTGGAAATGAATGAGAGTTAGTTGACATGTAGTTGCAAAGTTACTTATTGTTAGTAGAATGTCTAAAGTGGACTATTGAAATAAAGTGTAACCTGAACTTTTAGTAATATTTGAATGAAATAAACTGAATTCTACCGTTTGGGTTTACAGTGGCATCAAATGCTGTTTCTGCAGGGAAAAATCACTTTAATAGAGGGGAGGATGAATCTGGGATTTACATGCACTCTGTATGTGTGATTTTAATGAATATCAACATTTGAGATGATGGCGCTCAAGGCTCATATCGGAAGGTAAGCTGAAGTTTAGGAGTATAATCCCTTATGAACCGCTTTCCCATCTGTCTTCAGTGAGCATCTAGTCGTATCTGGCAAAAGTATTAAATCTAATCCCAATGAGCTCCACAATTATATTCCGGAATATTGTTGAGGTCCAGCTGGACGAGACTGAATCCTAGTCCCTGTGATTGACGAGGTGTGCGAGTCATGACATGAGTTTGTAGACAATCTCATTGTGTCTAATGCATAATGTTAGTAAATGTTACAGGGTGAGTTAAAGCACTAAACAAATGCTCCTGAAGTCATACAGAGCTGCAGATCTATATGTGACAGCATGGCCTTTTTCTGTATTTGGGTTTCAGGTGAGCTCCACTTGGGGGAAAAGAGCCTTTTTGCTTTGGCTGTTGTGCAAATAACACTAATATGAACTAACACTACCAGCCTCATGGTAAACACACATAACAGGTTTGCCTCCAAATTCAGAAACTTGGATGATGTTTTGAGGGATTTAGATGGTAAAATATCATAGCATTGGAAGAATGCACTGTCAAAAAAATTAAACAGCTGTGATATATCAATATAAACAATCCTTAAGTCTTTAAAATGGTTTACACTTTTGACATTCTACTAACTATAAGTAACTAACCATTCATTTGCAACTAAATGTCAACTAACTCATTAGAATATAACTGTTAGGTTAGGACTCGGGTTGGTAGAGTAAGTCGACATGCACTTGCAAAGTTAATTATAGTAATAGAATGTCTTTTGGGGAGCATCAAAATAAAGCGATACTAAAATACTCTAATGACTGGTATTTGACATGTAGTTGCATAGTTACTTATGTTTAGTAGGATGTCTAAAGTGGACCATCGAAATAAAGTGTTACCAAAGTTCATTATACTTGCTAGAAAAAAGTTAAGTGAACTGAATAACTGATTATATTTACTAAACTAGCAAAATGAACGACTGCAGCAGAGTTCTTGTTCCCAGCATGCTTTGCGTCAGAAGAATAAATTAAGTATTTTGTTGCGTCAGAAGAATAAATGAAGTATTTTGTTGCGTACAACATTGCGTACATGCAAAAACTTTAGTGATAGTCTTGTTGCTAGTTATATTAGCACATGCAAGTCTACTATTGCTAGCTAGTAGGGCTGCAACAAACGATTATTTTGATAATCGATTAATCTACCGATTATTGGAACAATTAATCGACTAATCATCGATTATTACACTGATTAATCAGTATGCTTTGTTCGATTATTCCACTAGCAATTAGTTACAATTCTGAGTTATACTTAAACTAATAATTAAAACAAGGAAATCACTTCAGCTTTTGAAAGTGTATTTTTAATGAATGTGTTAAAAAAAATACTGTTAAAATGACTGGTACTGAGTTTTTATTAGGTCTGGGAATTGTAATAACTTTTTAATAAGAGTAAAAATATGAGTATGTAATATTGTGCAAAATTCTTTGAAAAATGCTCCTCTCTAGATTTCTTCTTTTTTTTCTTTTTACTAACTATCGAGTTTATGGTCATTGAATGGCTTTCCTGAGGTAAATGCAACATTTTGTGACATATTTGTTTGCAAGCTGTTTTATTGACGTCTTTCTGCGGTTGAAACTCTGATTAAGTGATTACATTAGAGATGGATTCATTTCAGTAAATTGAACTCTCTTTCAACATACTTTTTGATGTTCATTCATGTTTATTTCGTGCTGTAATAGCAGAAAAGAGGAAGAGACAATAGGTTCACGTGCCACTTGACCTGAGGTGTTACAGTGATTTGTAATGCCACATTAAAGAGCGCCAAAACCACATCTATTGTTTAAATCCCGTAGTAAAATTGACAGAATTTAAAAGCTGAGACTTTGTTTTATATCAAAAGTAACCTGATCTGTCTTATCTGTCGGCGCGTTGCCTGTGTCCTCTTTGCGCTGCGATGTATCTTTCACTGCCTGAGAAAATGGACGTGTGGCAAATGAATGAGAGTTGGTGGCCTTGCATGACAGCATTTTTTTGTAGTTATGCTAAACGTTATGTTTGTTATGTTTTATGCTATGTTAAACTCACACATTTTACAGGTTCGACTTCATTTGCACTATGCACTCCGAAGTACCGTGTCTTCTATTGGATTCGATCCGGGAGGGCTGCATTACAGTATTGCGCTACAGCGCCCCAACTGGTTAAAGCGTGTTATTGCAGGCCCTTCAAATAGGTCATGTGAGATCAAAAGACTATTCGACAACAAAAATATTTGTTGACATTTTTTTATTGTTGACGTTGTCAATAATGTCGACTAATCGTTTCAGCCCTACTAGCTAGCAGCTAATTGTAAAAGATTTGATGATTATGCAATAAAGTTGTATGAGTTAGCTTAGTCAACATTCCAATTCAATTGCAATTAACATGTTTGTGTAGTACAAAATCAAAATTTTAAGTTTTACTAACTTAATCGGAGTTAGATAAAAAAAAATTCATGCAACTGATTACCTAAATTGTTTTGAGTTCTGCCAACTATTTAGAGTTTACAGAGCGGTTTATAAATATGATTATAGGACAGAAAACTAAAGTGAACTTTTCAAAGTTTAGATGACTCACTCAAGAACTCAAGAAGTAATGTAATTAAGAATTAATTTTTCAGTTGTCTCAAACAGCGGACAACGTGAAAAACAACTTGACAGGCTCATGTAAAGCGATTTGTTAGTTTCACTTTGGAGGAGATTGCAATCTAATGATGCATATTATCAGACAAAGCATTCATTAGTGCACAAATGTTGACCTCCGAGGTCAGAAAACACAGTAATGAGTTGTGGAGGAAGGGACGGGTATGGCTGAAAGAGACTGGAGATGTCACTGTATTAAAAATAATAAAGCGCATGAGACAAGCCCATTGTGACATCGACCAAGCATGTTGACATGCGCAACAGATCCGGCCCCATTCTCCACGGCCCGAAATGAAAATACGTTTGTCCTCTTCTGTTCTTCAATGTGCAAATCAAAATGTCAAATCCATCACATTACAGGCCAGCGGGAAATCACAGCAAATGAAATTCTGCACACACACACAGTGAGTGGGCCCTGGTGGGTGCTTGTAAGTCCAGCAGGGGACATATGGAGAGGTGGAACAGACTCATCTCTGACAGACATGCAGGAGAGGGAATTGAAGCGTATGTCAACCCAGACACTGTATGCTCAGATTACAACTTCCATTCACAATCAGAAGGGACCATTGTTGATATTAACTGGCAAAACATGTTTCTAATAAAGCATTTGATATTACAATTATATAATAAATGTATTCATTATGTAAGGGATAATCCACGGCCTGGCTCGCTTAGTCAGACCTTCAGACTGACGGCAGAAGATCAAGGACCGCCCATGAGGACGTCTGACCGACATGTAAAGCAACCAATCACAGTTCGCTTTGTTCTGTGTCATGTTTAGGGGCCTGAAAATGTCAAGTCAATGTCCATACAATAACAGCATTCTGCCCGCTTTGAATCAGACACTGAGATAAAGTGTGCGTAAGATTACATTTATTTGAATGTAAAATTATTGCATTTTTTTTATTATTAATTATTGAGAGAGCTGAAAGATGGTTGTGTGAATTAACTGCATCTGTTCAGTGTCTCTATTAAAGGATTAGTTCACTTTAAAATGAAAATTACCCCAAGCTTTACTCACCCTCAAGCCATCCAAGGTGTACATGACTTTCATCTTTCTGTTATATTAATAAATATCCTGACGCATCGGTCGTCAGATAAACTTTCTTCTTAAGTTGAATACGGCAGGCGGTTTTATTGCACACCTTGAGGCAATCAGCATTGAGTATTCAGACAGCCAATTGTATAAGAAATACGATTTGTTCAAAAACGCGGATTCATCCTGTAAGGAAACAAGTAACATATTTATAAGCGTGTCACTGAATCAATCATTCATTAAAATAGAGTTTAATAATTTAGATTAAACACTTTAAATAGACTGCAGCAATTGACCCTTTGACCAGCAATTGTTGCTTTGTCCGAAAAGCCATGGCGCTGTCATGCCACACAGAGTGAAAAATACATCGCTGAGCAAAGAGGACACTGACAACACGTCGACAGACAAGACAGAGCAGGTTACTTATGATATTAAACAAAGTCCCAGCTATCAAACTGTGTAATTTTTTAAGAAATTCGAACAATAAAAACTATTTTGTGGCTCTTTAATGTGTCGTGACAGATTGTTGTAGCACCTCAGCTCAAGAGGCTCGTGAACCGATAATCTCTTCCTACTAGTTAATTTATAGCATCACATAAACATGAATGAACATGAGAAGGAATGTTGTTTCAAATGCGGAAAGACGTCAGTACACCATTTTTCAAGTTCTAAGTCCACCGAGGTTAATCTAACTCCTGACTGCTTTGTCGGACAAAATGGCAGATTCGCGTTATGATTGGTTAGATCGCTTGTCAATCAAACTCCCGGCGAAGGGTCAATTAACATTTTGTCAGAATCTCTAGTAAATGACATGTTATTTTGTTTAGTTGTCTGTTCAGAATCATGGGAGAATTGTGATATCTGTTTGAAACAAAACAAACAAAAATTGTGATTTTAAATTCATTCAGAATTGCGCAGCTCTACCACTGTATATAGTTCACAAGTAAATACTTTTAAATATGTGGTTAACTAAAGTCATAAGGAAGGGAATGTGGCTTGAACAGACATGTGATTTCAGCACCATGGACAGCTGCTTTTTAAATGTCATGCCATTACATAGATAAAGTATCAAAACAAGCAGCATTAATTTTGAAGAAATATAGCACAAACACACTTAAGTGTCCAAATACATTTTAGGGTCACTGTATAAGAAGAGCACTGAGAAATGAGTGAAACAGTTGCACATCACAGCTTTACATACACTCTTAAAAATAAAGGTTCTTTATTGGAATTGATGGTTCCACAAAGAACCTTTAACATCCATTGAACCTTTCCATTCCAGAAAGTGTTCTTTATAGTGGAATAAGGTTTGATTTTCTTCAAACAAAGAAAAAAAAATGGTTCTTTTACTGAAAGGTTCTGTCTTTTGTGAGTAACCAAAAATTGTTCTTAAATGGCATTGCTGTGAAAACCCCCTTTTGGAACCTTTATTTTGAAGAGTGTACATCAGGACTCGTCAAATGGCAGCCCACGGGCCAAATCCGGCCCGCCAATCTCCCTCTTCCTCTTATCCTGGCAGTGCGGCTAAATTTGGTTAGATATCGTGGCTGCAGTGGCGCCTGCAGCTGTACAGCTATATACGCACTGTTCGTACCATGCACGCTCCTCCTACTGACCTGAGAAACGCTTTCCGTGTGAATATTTCAGCAGTTATTATGTGTGTCCTGTATTTCTGTCGACGGAACCAGCGATACCAGTCATTCATGAATTAATCATTCTTTTGTCTCGATTCTTTCTTTTCCGTGAATTGGCCAAACACGCTTGCATAAAACGATTTGGATTCGTTCAGACCGCTCTGTCACGGAATCATCTGTAGTTGTTTCTCGGTCAGTAACAACAAATGCAGAACAAATAGCGCTGTTTTCATGTGTTTCACTAGTTTACTTTAAACTAAGCAGCACGGCCCAGTGGATAACAGAACGAAAGCTTAAAGGAGCTGCGTTTATTCTCGGTCACCATTATTACACTACAAATCACTCGATGATTAAACTAGTTTTAAATCGGATGAAACAGCCTCAACATTCCCAACAAGACTGATGAGGAATACAGGAGAAACATGCCATGAATGAAGATAGAAGACTTTTAAATCCCCAAATCACCACCCTTACACACATTTACCATGAATGAACTGTAGTAAATTACCATGGTTTGTGGAAATGTGGAATATTTATATTGAAAACTATGTTATAGCCATTTATATTGCAATATATTTATTAGGTGGGTAGGGGAATATATAATTCATGTCTTTGTTAAGGTGTAGTTTGTACCTGTGTTTAGGTGTTTTTTATAGGCCTATATAACATATCATAATATAATATCATTTGACAGTGGTAGTGAGTGAGTAGCCATGTATGGTTTTACCTGTGGTTACCAAGTCTCACTGTGAAAATATTTTCATTTAAGCCTAATTATTAATAAAATAATAAGAATTTTTTACCAAGAAGACAAAGCCCACCTCAACTTTTTGATTTGATAATCCGGCCCTCGAAATGAAACTACTTGAAGAGCCCTGGTGTACATTGTATCTAATGGCTTACATTCAGCTTGAAATTGGCAAATAATGAAGTTGCTTTTGCTTTGTTTAGCCGTCAAAAATAAAGTGCATAAAGAACAAAAGTTAGCCTGATGAAGAATGAATGAAGAATTACCGGAGTGAATTATTCCATGGAGAAAAATCTTCAGTGACGTCTAGTCTGCTTTTCATGGGCAATGATATATTCAGCTGACACGGTTTGAATTGATTCACACAAATGAATCCAACAAGCTATTTTTGCTTGTGAAGTTTAAATCTGAGCCACTATTAAAATCTTTCTTTCATAAAAAACACTGAATCAAGCGTCCTATCAAACAGTCTGCCATGAGGGCATAAACATTCATTACTCCACTGAAGTACATACTGTAGTTAGGGGACATTCAATTATTTCAATAAACACTGCAAGTCCCAAGACGTTCTCTAATTGCTTTGAAGTAGAGGCTTCTGCTAATGGCTCTCTGTAGGATCAGCTTGCGTTTTATTCAGCTGTATGACTCCCCTGCTGCCAGCAGCTCCTTATGGACACAGTTTAACAGCGCTCATAATGGCACAGGACATCACACAGCAAGTACCAGTTTCTATTCTTTGACCTCTGACTAAGTAATTATCATCCCCTCAAGGATGGCCTTTTCTGGTCCAGATGGGATGCTGCTATTTCAGGAACTGGTCAGCAAAGTGAAAGGCTCAGAAATTGGTTGGGTCTTTATGACATCCATGACAATGGGGACAATTATAACCTATTAGCCTATCCTAGATGACCTTTTATGTTAATTATTCATACTTCTTGTTAGGGCTGCATGATATTGGGGGAAAAGTGACACTGCAATATTTAGTTTTTCTATATTTCAATAGGAAAAAATGCAGGGATTTGGAAATAATCAGTAAATAATAATATATCAGGAAATAATATTCTAGAATGATTGGGGTGATTTGTAAGGGAGCGCATCGTAGCACAATTAAAAAAAAACTGAAAAAGGACTTTTTTTTTTTCTTTTTTGACATTTTAGGGCTCAATTATTTGGGAAAAACATGAAAAATGTGGGTGTTCACATTTGGGTATTTTTCCGGTTTTCCCAGTAAACATTTTTCAGGAACCATAATTTGAACAGAGTTTATTAATGATAATAATAATCTCTTTCCACCTTAATTTTCATAGGCCACACATATGATTCACGGATTAGTTGCAAAGTTTAACCATATTAGAGAGAAAGTTTATCATTTGCGAGTGTTTTTAGTTCTCACCACTTTAAACATTCAAGTGATTTCAAACCATTCAAGTGCAAGAAGAGGCTAAAGAGAACTCAATTGAACATATGCACGGTTACTTCCTGGTTTTAATTAAGCCAACTTGGGCACTTCCGGTGAACTGCCATTCTGTAGTCGCTGTACATCGACACAAAACCATCAATGGTTGACTTTTTAATCTTGTATTTATATTTTAATACAGTTATCACACTTGCCTAATTTTGCCAATAAACAAGTTTTATTGATCGCAATAAAGACAAAGCTATTGGGAACGTTTGAAAATGAGAAATGCCGTGTCTGTAATTACATTTCTCCAGCACTTCAAATGTTATTTTTAATGTGATGACCACAAACATTATTTGATCATCCTTCTGAGATTGTCTCCATTTATAAAACCGAATGTTTCAAAATGTAGGTAATCCACCATTTGATAGAAAACACTACATTAACTACCACTATAACCAGCAGGTGGCAGCAGAGTAGCATTTATGTGCGCATAAATTAGTCATTTCCTGTAATAGTTTTGAATAGCCTAAAGATTAAACATTATAAAATAATTAGGTTTAAAAATACATTGTGTCAAGGTAAAGTATGAAGTATTCACAAAATCCCATGAAAAACAATAACTTTCCTTGTGAATGAATTACACAGAGACCGAGCACCACGCTTTCCCTTTATAATCACAGAAGCTGTCAGTCAGTGATTTTGGCACACATGTGAAAGCTCACATTGTATTCAATGAATCTAACTAAAGTGCACAATAAATCTTTAATTGTTGACGCTTTTTTATTTTTACAGGAAATTTGAAAAATGATGGTTGAATTGAATTTAGCCGAGGAGAAACACTGAAGTACGTCTTTATTTATTTTTATGCCATCTTACTTTTGAATAACTAAATTAATGCTAGGCCTGACTATTTAACTGACTATATTCTGATTATAAACTAAGTTTTACACTATTGATGCTTAACACATCAACAAGTGACATTTTACCAGAAGTTTTCCAGCTGGCTTAATATATTATTGCGGAAGTTCTAAAGAACGCTCCGTGCATATAGTCCATTCAGATAGCGCGCAATCCAGAATTGAGTCCTCTTTCTAGTCTCCTTGCACTTGAACAGAAACATACAGACATAATTATGTAAAATTACCCATCTCGGCAAGTATTCTCGTAAACACAGTTGGTTATCAGGTTAGTTCACCCAAAATGAAAATTCTGTCATTAATTACTCACCCTCATGTCGTTCCAAACCCGTAAGACTTTAGTTCATCTTCGGAACACAAATGCAAATGAAAGCTAAAAGCTTTCTGTCCCTCCACTGACAGTACAATTACCACTTTCAAGCCCTTGAAAGGTAGGCCTACCGTAGTAAAGACATCAAAAGTAATCCACATGAGAGCAGACTCGCACGTGCTTCTGAGAGCAGGACGCATGTGTGTAGTGTTGAGACAAGAGCGGACGTTGTTTCGTGAAATCGCATTCCAGAGTTTTTTGTTTTGTTTTTTTGCGCAAACAAAGCACTCACTTTTTTTATTCAGAAACCCAGCGCATATATTTAATTAAATTACAGCCTTAATTAAAGCCATATCACAATATAGATTTTATTTCGATCTATCATACAGCCCAATGTCCTGTCATGTCAGTGAAGTGTCAAAGAGCAGTTATCACTGATACATTTCGAAACAGAAGAAAGCTGTACAGTTTTGAAATGACGCCGGGAAAAGTGCAATTTTACCCTCTTCTAAATAAACTCAACAGATTTCTCTTGCATTTCAACCTCGTACTGATTGAAATTGCGTCTGTGCTTGAGCCTATTACTGCATACAATGGCCTTTCTGCCTTCTAAGTCCCAAATTATATTTATTTCCTCATCCATCAAGTCTATTATTTAAATAGCTAGTGTAGGAGTGCTTCTCTCTCTGGGGTTTTCTGCCTCTTTCTCTCTCACAGCACAAACTTCCAGCTCAATGCAGATTTACACCAGCAAAAGACCCTAATTGGAGTCCAGGTTGTGTGTATTAGATGCAAACATTCTGAGAGAGAATAAATAAATAAATGGATGGAATAGTTAAAAAATGAATGAATGAATTCTGTCATTATCTACTTGCACTTATGCTGTTCCAAACCTATACTACTTTCTTGCTTTTGTTGAAGATAAAGGGTGAATTGTTATTATAATGAATGAGTTTATGAACTAGATCAAGCAATTCATTGAAAAGATCTGAATAAAATGATTAATTCCCACATCAGTCATTGCAAAGAAGATCTAGCGCAGATATCAATGATTTCAGTAAATAACAATTCATTATTTTTCGCTTTCATTATTTCATTTATATTTATAGCTGGAATAATTTCATAATACTTTTATGGTGCTTTTTTGTAGTTTTAGTGCTTGACAGCACCAGTTCTCTAATTCCAATGTATTTTAAAGAGGCTAGGTTCTATGATTCCCGTACTGGTTTTGAACCACATGAGGGTGAGTAAATAATAATTTTTTTTTTTTTTTTTGCCCGAATTATTTCATTTAAGAAGATTCAAATGTGATTAAGTGCATCCAGAGCTCCTATTTCAATGTTTTTACATTCCGGCAGGTTTATCATTCTGAGGTTTGTTGAGTTTACCAGCACCAGAGTGCAGATATGACAGTGGATTTTGTCATTTATGGACCATAGAGTGTATTACAGCAGATCACACACTTGATACAGACAAATGTTTAACCGTAAAGTCTGAGCCTTCCTATGAGACTTGTAGCAGCCATAAAAGAGGAACAGCAGAGCAGAGATGTTAGAGGGAAGTCCCTTTGTAACTATCAGTTTGTGCTAAAATGGATCATGTTAACAGCTCGACTAGACAGACCCAAATGTTTTTCAATGGGAGCGTTTGTAGTGACTCCCATTGGAAAAAGGGCAGAGAGGTTAACATGCCGAGAGAGTCGAGAGCAGAGCACAAGAACAAACAAGCACAAACACACACCGGCATATTACTACAGCACTAACTGCCTATTTCCAGAGCTTCCTTGAGGACTGGCCTCCATTAAACAACATGTCTAACCACTCACACAAGCTGTGGTTATACACTCAATTTCCTCTGTGCAGAGACACCTGCACACACTGTATAAAACAACAGATCTAGAATCAGTCATTTCATGACTATACTGATATTGGTACCTTTGTGTGCAAGTTAAATTGTGACTTGTCTCTTAATAGTGCTGGTGCAATATTTTATAACACGGTGGTTGTCATACCAAATATCAGCATCGATATCCTCCTGACACCCAGCTATGGAGTTTTGTCCTGTAGAGGACATTATGTTTTAGCGAATTTCTCGGAGACCTTACATGTCACAGTTTTAAGTCTGGATGTCCTGTAAAGAGTACATTCAGGGATATCAAATGTTTGGAGGTTTCACCATGACCACTCCCTCTCCTTGGTCTTTAAAAATGGCTGACATTAATTTAGTGATCAAATTTAACACCCTTATGGAAATATGATAATATTTTGTCATTATTTAAATCTGACTAATTTTCAAATTGTTTGTCATAAATCAACATCTCAGGAAAATGTTATGGGGTTTCAAATCAAAATACGACTTTCTGTTATGAAACAGGACATTGATTTCACACATGTCCACTGTAGAGGACACCAGGACTTAAAGCATGTTTATTACGCATTTGTGTGAATATGGAAAGAAATTATATATCAATCTTCCTATGAGATTTTAGATATTATTATAAAAATCTTGCCAATTATTTCACTTCTTTTTTCATTACATATTGCCCCAAAAACACATGAATATGCAAATTAGATACAGTGTATAGATACATTGTATATAATGGAAAAACACGTTTATGGCCATTTTATTGCATAAAGCAAAATGGTATATCAAATCATTCTATTATATATCTTTCATAACATAGTTGAGAATCATCTTTATACAAAGTTTGGTATAAAAAGTCCTAAAACCTAAAAATGTATTGGTGATTTAAATAAATCCCATTGTTTTTGCCTTTTCGTGTCTATTCATGTCTTATTTTATTTTTTACAGAGTCCTGGGGCCCGTTTCAGAAAGGAGGTTAAGTGAAAACTCTGAGTATGTTAACCCTGAAATGAGGGAAACTCTGGGTTTTCTGTTTCAGAATGGGAGGCATGTCAAACCTGAGAAAGCAGGGTAAGTCAAGCCCGTTTCTGAAAGAGAGGTAACTTCTATTCAGAGTCAGTTACCATAGTAACTTACTCTGTGAACCTAACCTGGTCGGGAGCAGGTTTTCTTTGGTAAACCCAGAGTTTCCTTCGGTCTCCTCCCCCTTTTTAAAGTGCAAGTGATGTTTAAATGGTTAACTCATTCATTCACACTGAAAAAATGCTTTTCGAGTATTTTTCATCCTATTTCAAGTACAAATATCTAAAAATTCTTAAATCAAGATGGATTTTCTATATAAGAAAATGATAAGATATTTAGTCTTGTTTCCGGGGGGATCTAAATTAAGTGCATTAAGTGCAAAATCATCAATATCTGCCAGTGTGGTAATAAAAATAATCTTAATGCAAACGGAAAGTGTCGGAGTGTCTACCCAGGTGAAAAAAAAGTGCAGTAAAATACACTTTATTTTAGGCAAGGCAATTTTATTTGTATAGCACATTTCATACACAATGGTAATTCAAAGTGCTTCACATAAAGAAGAATAATAAAAATAGAACATAAGGAATAGAAATAACAGTAAAAAAGATGATACATAAAAGATATAAAATACATTAGAAATGAAATAAAAACAGGAAAAGACAGAATTTTGCTATCTGGATGGAAGAGCAAGGAAGTCCTAGGGAGTTTTTTGTAGCTGTTGTTGTCCGTCAGAGTGAATCTAAACAGATCTATCCATCAGAGCGGATCTGAATGGATGTTCTTACATTTCACACACACACCGCTCTCACACAAACACAACATCCAAAAAAATCGCAGTTCTTCAACTCATTCCCTTACGATCTTATGACCCCTCAATGTTAAGTTACATTCTATCCTCCTTCCCTACATGCCAATTCTTTCTGCATTCACCTTCTTTTTCTTCTGTCTGCTTCTTCTAGATTTCACTTTCTTCCTAATTCTCCCAGCTCTTTCAACCAGACAGCAATATTTAAAATGCATTAAAAGTCAGAATAACAATTAAGAGAATAAAAAAAAGATAATATGTATAAAATAAAGTGCAAAGAGTTCGGACATGGCACAGTGCTCAATCAGCAAATGCATAGATAAAAAGATGTGTTTTGAGTCTGGATTTGAATGTGGCTACTGTTGGAGCACACCTGATCTCTTCTGGAAGCTGGTTCCAGCTGCGGCTGGCGTAACAGCTAAAAGCAGACTCTCCTTGCTTTGAGTGAACCCTTGGTATTTCTAAATTACTTGATCCTGATGATCTGAGTGATCTGTTAGGTTTATATTCTATGAGCATATCTGCAATGTATTGAGGTCCTAGGCCATTGAGTGATTTATAAACAAGTAACAGTACTTTAAAATCAATTCTAAATGCAACTGGAAGCCAGTGCAAGGACCTGAGGACTGGTGTGATGTGTTCATGTTTTCTGGTTCTGCTCAGAATCCTGGCAGCAGTGTTCTGTACGAGCTGCAGCTGTCTTATGGTCTTTTTGGGAAGGCCAGTGAGGAGTCCATTACAGTAATCCAACCTGCTGGTGATGAAAGTAAAAGTTTCTCTTTAGTACACTAAGTACATTATGGAAGTGTACTAAAAGTGCTCTATTTCCGTGCACTTATTTTGTACTTAATATACTAAAAGCTCTTCTTTAGTACTTCTTAATATAATCTTAAGACCATCTAAGTGTACTCAACTGTGCTATTTTGAGACACCATGAATTTGAACTAAAATGTGCTTTTAACATACTATCTCTGTATTAAATTTTTTTTATTTAGTTGCCACTTGTTCACTTGAACCCATCATTCAAAACACTTTTAAATTACACTTGTGATGTATTTAAAATATAAGATTAATATATAATGAATATATACAAAATGTATTATATATAATTTATTGCCTACAACATTATGAATACATTTTGTATATATTTATCATATATTATTCTTATATTTTAAATAATTCAAGTATAATTAAATTCAAGTGTATTTCCTATGTCTGATGAGTACATTTAAAGGTGTATGAAAGATGGGTTCAAGTAATAACTAAATATATTTTTTTAAATACAGAGATAGTATGTTAAAAGCACATTTTAGTTCAAATTCATGGTTTCCCAAAATAGCACAGTTGAGTACACTTAGATGTTCTTAAGATTATATTAAGAAGTACTAAAGTACAGCTTTTAGTATATTAAGTACAAAATAAGTGCACGGAAATAGAGCACTTTAAGTACATTATGGAAGTGTACTGTGTACTAAAATAAAGTGTATTTTACTGCACTTTTTTTCACCTGGGGGAAAATGTACTTATAACTAGTACATTAGTAATATGTTTGTAAGAAAATAAATGTCATTTAAATTTAGGATTACTATATAAAAGTCTACTAAGATTGAACTAATTTTAAAGCATTGAAAGCACACTTTTAACAAATACACAAATAAAACAGAAATATTTTTATTTCATTGCACTAAAAATCAATTTAAGTAGTAGTGATATTTAGTATACTTTTCCAAGTGCAGTGAAGTACTACTGAAGTACAAATATACAATGAATTAGTGTATTTATAGTGTATAACTTTGACACTTTTATTTAGCACCAAAATAAATAATGTACTACAAATGTACTTGCTTGTATTTAAGTATTTTTTAATGCACTCAAGTATACTTTTTTTTTTTCACCTGGGTATTACTAAGTGCAAATTTACAGTAGCTCCGCCCACCAGTGTCACACCAGGTTAAAATTTACGGACGTTCTTGTGGCTGCAGTGGTGTAGGCAATAGTGTGTTGGGTGCGGAGAATTAACTTGTGATGTAATAGACTGGGTTCGAATCTGCCTTTTGCCGAGCTCGCTATTCTCCCTTTTCCCATCACATATCACATCAGAAAGGCATTTATTTTCAATGAAAATGAAGAAAATTTGTGGAAAGTGGAAATAAATTGCCTAACGAGTGTTTAATAACGATAAAATCATTTACACTCTTATTATTGCATCCTGCATTCTTTTTTTCTTCTTGTTTTTTTGCATGTGGGATACCATGAAAATAAATATTAGTTCAATAACTTACCATTCTACCAGTTTTCACCTTTGATGTTATAACAGTGATAAGAATTAATCTTGCATTGACTCAGAAGTATGCGGATGTCCTTTTGTCACGTGCTGTTGCCATGGTGAATCGTAATATCGGAGCTCCATTGATGATGGCTTTTCATAGTCTTGGTATAGTCAACCTACTCAGAGTTGATTGAACTAACTCAATTCAGCTGTTCTGAAACAGAAAACTCAGAATTTCCCATCCCAGAGTAAGTCAACTCAGAGTTCAAGCTTCAACTCAGAGTTGGTTGAACCTCCTTATTGAAACGGGCCCCTGGTGTCCTCTAAAGAGGACATAGCATAACATATGAATAAATTATATGGAGGATATGGCAGATTTTTTACTATACTATTCATTTCTTTGGGTAAAACTTATGTACACTACCATTCAAATGTTTGGTTTTTTGTTTTTTTTGAAAAATTGTGAAATATTATTACAATTTGAAATAACAGCTATTATAATATTTTCTATTAATTTCTATTTAAATTTTAAAATGTAATTTGTCAAAGCTGAATTTTGTCACATGATCCTTCAGAAATCATTCTAATATGTTGATCTTTGTATTTTTATTATCAATGTTGAAAATAGTTGTGCTGCTTAATATTTTTGTGTAAACCGTGAGTTTTAAAAATTGTTCAATGAATAGAAACCTAAAAATAATAGCATTTATTTGAAATATAAGTCGAAGTATAAGCACCGAGTGATTTTCTGATCATATTTTTTTCCAGGCACATTTTACCAATTCCAAACCACATCAATCTTAATAACTACTATTAATTTTGTATTTAATCATTTATAAGTGATATACAATTGTTCATGAAGGCTGGAAGTGAAAAACGCCTTATTCTCAGGTGTGCATAATTAATAGGCAGGGTTTCTTTTACATTTTGAGTTGTAAGATCCTACAGAGCCAGAGAATATATGCTGCATGAAGATAGAACAGGTATAGTTTAGTTTAATTACAGTTATAACTTGTCATGTTGTCATCTTGCTTTTATGACATGCTATTGCATTTGTGTTTCGTACTGCAATAACATGGCCTCAACCCCTTTGTTGCGTGTTCTCGGGGGCGGGGTTTAAGTAAATTTTAGGGTTAGTGATGTCACCAACCCGGGAAGAAGCTCGTTGTAGTCCCTACCAGCCGTTTGTTGTAGTCCTTAAACAGAGAATTCTTTAAAAGAAAATATCTCGCTTTGAATTGAACTTTGAGCGTCCTAACTTTGCAGATGTTGTTTATGCTCAAACACAAATATAACACACTAACTAAAGTTAAATAAATGAAATCATAAACAACCACCCCTTTAATTTCCTAAGTCACACGGGCAAATACATTTGCATATGACTGCCTCCAGAGCACGAATAGTTATACATCGTCGCACCATAGGCTACGCCCACTGACGTTCAGTTGCTTAAAGGCTGACTCTTGCCTACACTGAATGTGAGCGTTGAGTCACATGAAAAGCAAACAGAACCCATTATAAATCACTGATGCTGTCTACACTGGATACCTTATACAGATGCCCATTCACTATCTGACATACTCCACTCACTCGAGTCTGCCGACAACAGGACAAATGGAAGAGTAAAGGGAAGTGTAATGTGTAAGGGATGAGTCCTGTTTAAACAGCTCATTTCTGTAGAGACTTGAGAGGGATATCTGCGTCAGTGGATGGTTTATTTTTAATGGCGTTGTGGATTGTGTCGGAGCAGGAACGTGCAGAAAGTTTCTCAGGGGCAAGGGCTCAAATGTAAAAAAGGGCATCTATCACTACGGAGTAATTCTAAAATGTAATTTGCTCATAATAATATTGACAGATAATCTTATTATTAACCTGGTAGACATTGCAAACAGAATGTGTTCATAATTAAAGGGTAGGTAACAAACACAGTTTCTACCAATCTCATGTTAATCTTGAGTACATATAGAGTAACAATGCATCCTTCATATCTCCGAAAAGTCTTTGGTTTTATCATATTTATAAAAGATAGTTAGCTGCACAGAGTCTTTCCGAAAAAAGCCGAGCTCCCGAGTCACGAGCGCATGCAGCTTTTGCGCAGAGATCGTCTACAAGCTGCGACATCATTTTAAATAAAAAGGGAATAAAAACGTTTGTGTTGTTTACATTTTATGCACTTGCACTCCGATTGCCAAAATTCAGCATCAAACTGGGACTTGTTTACGATGCATTCATCACCGAAATTCCGGGAACAAACAAACATACACGCACAACTCCGTTAAAACAAACTTCATCCTCTGTTCCCTTAACGCTGGGTTCTTTGGGAAGCTGAAAAGGGTAGTCTTTCCCTCACAACCAAAAACACACTCCTTTGGTGACAGGAGCTGCGTCTCATATCAGAGGCTGCGTCCTCCGATGTATGCTGTAATTTCTTTCTTACTTTGCAATCTAATGGTTAATTTTCTTAAATGAGACTGCCTCGATGATGTATGCAGCCTTCAAATGCGGCCTTCGAAGGGTGCAGCCCCTGAATTGGGACACAGCCATTGCTGAAAAATCTCTCGGCTTCCGTAACCCGAACGAAGTGATTTGATGGCACGCTTATCAGGGAGAAGTGCCTATACAAGGAATTCCGCCATTTATTATATGATAAAGGGCCATACTCTAAAAAAAACCTCTCCGAAACCAGAAGTTTGGCACAGAATTTGGCACAGAAATACTCCGTCATACGCCCAACTCGTGTTTTGAATCTTTGGCCATGATTAGCATGAGAATCCAACTCTTTAACAGTGTAAATAATGCATGAAATAGCATTAGACACCCCCTTTAATGAATACGAGACTACTGAAATACTTATTTTTTCAATGAATAGAATTACCCAGCTAACAAAAAAAGGTCCCCAGAACGTCCCCTGAATGGCCTCTGCGAACGTCCCCCGAACGTCCATGTGTAGGGTCCTCTAGCTGTCCCGCGGACGTCCGCAAAGACGTCCTCCGGACGTTCACAGGGACGTTCACAGGACGTTCAGCGGCCATTCGGGACGTTTAGGGGACTTTCGATTAAGTCCTCTTATTGTTTTTTATTTTACTTCTAGGTTAACAAAAGAAAACATACACGTTGTAAGGAGCAAAATACATTTATTTGTTTATAAATTAACAGTTTTATAATTGTTGTGCTCTTTCCCTGTGTGTGTGTGTGTGTGTGTGTGTGTGTGTGTGTATATGTGTGTGTGTTATGCACGTGCACGCGCGTCTGTCGTTGTCAGCTGTAGTCCGATGGCAGTTTTTTCTTTGGCTTCTAACCTAAAACGACAAAATGAACTCATTCAATCATGTATCAGGTATCGTTTGTCTATTAAAAACATTTGTTACTGTCAATTTGGGTTTAGTTAGACCAAGATTAGCGCACATTTGAAGATAACGGTCAGCCGCGACGGACAACAACTTCAGCAAACGATTGTAAATGTAATCTTGTCATATAATTTAAACTTTACAAGCTAAACAGTGGTTACGGTAGCTAATGTCTGCTAAACTAAAATTTAAAATACCTTTACGGCTGACAAAAGAGAAAACTCAAGGCCTCATCGGAGAAAATCACCGGCAGGACCGTTAACTCTCTACGCGGCTTAGCGTTGCCATGGATACATGCGCGTACCCTAAAGAGTGACGTCACTCGATCGTCACTTGCTTGTATCTCCCAGTGTGGCTATATTACACTTTCTGCCACATGCTATACCTGTCTTAAGTGTACAAATGTAAGTATTTTTTTTCTAAAATAACTTTTCTTTAATAAAACCATGCATGTTTATTTTCCAATTTCTTTGCCAGCAATGTGCTTTTCCATTCTTCATCTTTTCTTTGCTGCATTCATCAGTTAAAGTCAATAACATTATTTTAGAGCTCCAAGGGATTACATTTTCTTCATGCATGGGAATACATAATAAATTGTATAGGGTGAGTTCAGTGTGATTGGGACACTTCTTACCATTGAGATGACTTAAAATGTCCCATTCAGTCTGAATTCACCCTATATTCAGTTGCCTACTATTGAGGGGCATCATGATTTTGATGTTTAAAATGATAACTGCTGAAAGCACACATGATATGATGACATCTTTAATTAGTTTGTAGGTTGAAGTTACTCCATTATTTTTTCCCATAAGCTAACATAAGTTGTTCATTTTTAATATTTACTTCATTTTACAATGAATGGGTCATTCTACAGAAACGTCCACTTTTCTGTCCCAGACTTTACAGAAATATTACACTTGAAAACACTTT
>RJVU01065935.1:3264911-3288716 GCA_003731715.1 Anabarilius grahami | reverse complement strand
AAAAAAAAAAAAAATGGTGCTGTCTTTAAATGCACAAAAAAAATCATAAAGCTGTCATTTGTATTCATAAAGTCAATGTGTAATATAATAATGTGGTCTAAGTTTAAACGTTAGAAAAAGAAATACATTTTAAGACATTTTGTCATACCAAAAGTGGACTTTTCTGTAGAATGACCCAAATTCAAATAGACCTACTATTTTTGCAGTGAAACCATAATATCAACCTGCACAACAAAACAATCATGGTTTCTGTAAAATCCATTATCATATTTAAATGGATTTTTAAGGAACAATCTCAAATCCAATAGGTTATTTTAATTTGTCCTTTGTCTGAGTTGCAAAGTATCAGGTCTGTTGATAAAAGGCAACGCATGGGCGACTGTTTTTTTTTTCTTTTTACAAGTGTTGTTATGGAAATATCAGATGAGTGATGTCAGTATAGAACTTTCGCAAACTGGCAAGGACTTGAATGTCCTCAGAACGTCCGTCAGCGAACGTTAAAAAGCGGACCAAACGCGGACGTCCCCCGAACGTCCGCCAGCGAACGTTACAAAGCGGACGTACTGCGGACCTAAACGGACGTTCACAACGTCCGGGGGACGTCCCTTGTTTGTAGGGAATATAGTAATTACAACAAAAAGAAAAAAATGAGTAGAGACTAGAGAGATGAATGCTAAAATTTTAAGTTTGTTTAAACATTTGTTGGATGTTTATGTTCATGTTGTAATAGACTAACATATTCTGTGTTGTTTTCTTCATCAAAGTCTGTATCTGGTGCTTTCTTTTCAACTCCTTGACCCATATCACATTCATCCTCTTCTCTCTCCTCCTCCGCAACATGCATCTCTGGCTGGTCATTTTTGCCTACTATATTTCAATTTTTTTAAATAGATAAATTGATATTGTAATGAATACATCAAATTTACTTTCTATTATTAAGTAGCCTATTTTGTAATGGCTTTATTTGGCCACAGAAATGTATAGGCCTTATGTGTGTGTGTATTGTATATATTATTTGAACAAAGATTTAAGCAAAATTGAAGGTTGTGCACATACCTTTTTGCAAACTATCAGTCTCAGATTAGCTCACCTTTTTTTATCCATGCTGATAGAGAAACTGTCCCTTTCGCTGCCTCCTTCTTCAAATTATCTATTTCTGTCGTCTCTCAGTTGTTTGGTATCTTGGCTTTACTCCTATAACAAAGATAGAGCTTGCTTGCAAACTCGTGTGTCTGGAAATGTAACTAAACTAAACTCTACAAAAAAAAGAGTCGGTAGCAGGAAGCAATAGCGCGATAAAAACGTGTACTTAATTGTACAAAACAGTAACGAATCACGCGAAAGTTTGCGTGTTCATATACTATGTATGGAAGGCGGAAGGGGCCAAAACTGTAAAACGGAACGGGAGCAATGTCATCACGCACCGCGTTAAAGGATTAGTTCACTTTTAAATAAACTTTTCCTGATAATTTACTCACACCCATGTCATCCAAGATGTCCAAGTCTTTCTTTCTTCAGTCGAAAAGAAATTAAAGTTTTTGATGAAAACATTCCAGGATTATTCTCCTTATAGTAGACTTGAATGGGCACCAAACGATTGAAGGTCAACATTAGTTCCACTGCAGCTTCAAATTGTTCTACACGATCCCAGATGAGAAATAACGGTCTTATCTAGTGAAACCATCGCTCATTTTCTGAAAAAAATTCAAAATTATATAAGTTTTAACCTTAAATGCTCATCTTGAACTAGCTCTCTTCTTCTTCTCTATTAGAATTCCAGCAGTGTAGACGCTGCTAAGTGTATTACTGCCCTCCACAGGCCAAAGTTTGAACAAATTTTTATATGCAATATGCTAGTTCAATAGTATATAACAATTAGTTCAAACTTTGGCCTGCGGAGGGCAGTAATACACACTTAGCAGTGTCTACACTGCCGGAATTCTAATAAAGAAGAAGAAGAGAGCTAGTTCAAGATGAGCATTTAAGGTTAAAACTTATATAATTTTCAATTTTTTTCAGAAAATGAGCGATGGTTTCACTAGATAAGACCCTTTTTTCTCATCTGGGATCGTGTAGAACAATTTGAAGCTGCAGTGAAACTAATTTTGACCTTCAACTGTTTGGTGCCCATTCAAGTCTACTATATAGAAAAAAATCCTGGAATGTTTTCATCAAAAACTTTAATTTCTTTTCGACTGAAAAAAGAAAGACATGGACATCTTGGATGACAGGGGGTGAGTAAATTATCAGGAAAAGTTTATTTAAAAGTGAACTAATCCTTTAAGGCAGCAATTTTGAACATGTTTCTTTAAAACGTGTAGAGACACGCACATTTTGGCCGTGTTAAGGTGGCAATTTTTGTGGAAGGCGATATTTGCAATCAGTGTCTGTCACTAAGGTTACTTTAGACATCATGTTGTAATGGCAATGATGTGCCAAACTGTCTAACAGCAGTTATAAACGGGGATTATCCAAATTTCGGTTTGCGTTATTTATATTCGTTACTGTTTTGTACACGTTCTCAAATTAATTATAATTAATATGAGAAAAAACAATAAATTGAACATGAAATAGTAAGATTAATAAGTGTTGTATAAGTATTGTTCATTCTTAATTCATGTTAACTAATACAATTTTATTGTAAAGTGTTACCTAAATAAGACATTCAGATACTTTTAATATAAGTAACAGAATATAATTAACATAAAAAGCCCTACAAATAATATTTCCAAACATGAGCAGCACTCATCCATCAGGCTCGGAAACCACTGTATAAATGACTAAAACACACAAAACTAAAAATTACAGGACAAATTGCACAATATCTCATGCCACCGTCGACTTATGAAATATTAAGATTAAAATGAAAAATCCAGAGGGAAACCACAAAACTGTTTCAGTGCAATGTACATTTCAATCTCTCATCTGACAGAAGTGTTTTTATTGCATCAGCGATGTTCTGCAGGATGACTTTCCTTAGAGCCGCTGACAGTGATACCGTCTGATGTCTGTCAAAGGAACCATCACCTAAATTCTCTTTCAGTGGCAAAAGAAATCCTCCTTACTTCCCCGTCTGTCTTTGAGACAAAAAGATGGCTGTATGATTTTGACAGACAAAATATTTGGATGTGTAAATATTGCAACAGTAAGATTTACAGCACAGCATTTTTTAAGTTATGTTGACTGTATATAGTAGTGGCCAAAAGTGATGACCGTCCGACCTAGGAAAATTGACATCTTCAGCCTTTATTCAAATTTGTAAAAAAATTTATAAGCATATATAATGCTTGGAGTTCATTGAAACATGCCAAATACAAAGAAATTATGAACACAAATGTAGCTGTAGTTTGCCTTTTTTGCCAAATAATTTTCTCAGAAAAACACCTTTAGTGTTTTGTTCTTCCCTCAAATTTAAAATATTTAAAACATATAAATATTTACCTCATATTCTGATTGTTTAATCGAACTTGCAGGGTCGTTTAAAACCAATATCCCCTCTGGACATCACTTTTTGTCACTACTGTGCTGAAGATTGCAATAAATAAATAAATTATGATGTCTACAGATGAACAAAATTAATGCATTTAATTTTTCATAACATAATTCAATCTCCTCAAATCAATGCTGCTTTATGCAGCCAGTTTGTAAGAACATGAGGAAAACAAGAAAATCCAGTGGGAGTGTCTGATTGTGAACTTTACTTTCAACAACAGCACACAGTCTGTGACTCTCTTTCAACAGTAAATCAGTCAGAGCAGAACTGCTTTTAAAGTATTGTTTGGAAAATCCCCTTGACCCAAAAGACTGCCTTATTCTTGGGTCTAAAACACCCTGGTGCATGAGAAAGATCTTTTCTTCCGCCTTTGGGAAGAAGAGTATATATTCCACTTAAAGATGAATGAAGATAACGGATAAAAAAAGATGTCTGTCTCATCGCTTCCTGCATTTTTAAAGTTCACTGTGTCTTTCAAAGTGAATGCGGCTTTTACATCATTCTTTTATAACAAAAAAAGATACACTTCAGGATTAAAAAAATATGTTTCTCATGATATCAGCATGTAGCTGTGTTTGTAATCGTTATCAGTGACATTGGTTGATAAGCAGATCAGAATCAACTCACAAGAATGTGCACACAAGTTTTATTTAACTAAATCACAAACACATAGCTAGACTAAACACACATAGACATACAATTCGCGCATACATAGGAAATGAGAGAGTGGAAATTAATTTGAACCGTAGCATAACAGGGGAAAGGAGCTATGAAAAGAATCATTTAACGAGCTAGAAGAATATTCAGTTTCTCACTATAAAGCACCTTTGTTAACAAAGGGGTTCACAAACTTAAAGGAACACTCCACTTTAAAAAAAAAAAAAAAAAGGCTCATTTTCCAACTCCCCTAGAGTTAAACAGTTGAGTTTTACCGTTTTTCAAAACCATTCAGCTGATCTCCGGGTCTGGCGGTACCACTTTTAGCATAGCTTAGCATAGTTCATTGAATCTGATTAGACCGTTAGCATCTCGCTCAAAAATAACCAAAGAGTTTCGATATTTTTCCTATTTAAAACTCGACTCTTCTGCAGTTACATCGTGTACTTAGACCGACAGAAAATGAAAAGTTGTGATTTTCTAGGCAGATATGGCAAGGAACTATACTCTCATTCTGGCGTAAAAATCAAGGAACTTTGCTGCCGTACCATGGGTGCAGCAGGTGCAATGATATTACGCAGCATCTGTAATATCATAACGCGGCATGGTAAATGTCCCGGACACTTAGCAATGTGGGCTGATCTGATTACAGGATCGCGCCCTGAGCCTCTTGCAACATCTCTTTAAATACTTAGACCAAGACAGAAACTTTTTTTCAAATGGAAACATGAGTTCACAATGGGAATTTACATTAATCAGGGTCCTAGACTGAGTAGTTTACACCTTTTAGGGACAGAAGGCCATTTGCATGAAAGACCCTGTGAAGGTGAACACACCGACTACAGAGAGCAAAATATCTCTAAAATCTTTAAACCTTTATTACCTTTTGGTTTACTTCTGTGGGAATGAGACCTTTGTACCAGTCGTACTGAGACATTTCAAATGATACCAAACATGTATAATGTTGTATGATAACTGTTCACATTAAACCATATAGATTTTGGGTGAATTTCAGGTCATCTCTGCATGTAGAGAGAAGAGATGGGGGAAGAGGGGGTGAAGGAAGGGAAATGTAGATTAAGGCAATACTGAGGTGTGATTGAGTCTCAGATGGGGATGCTAATTTTGCAAGAGAGAGTTCAAATGTTAATTTCCTTTGTTTTCTCAAAGAGTAGCCCTTTCTCGGTCCAGATAGTCCAGCATCAGTCTTACACTCTGATAAATATAACACACATACAATGCATTCTTTGAGATGGTGATGTCCACCAAAGTGTGAGTCATTAAACAAGGAGTAATTTGATATGAAACACCAACTAGATGAGCTACATTATCTAACAGTTCTATCATCAGACATGCATAACACTACACAAATTACAAAGGAACAATATACAAACAGTAATAATACACAAAAATGTACTGGGGAATGTTCCTTTATTTAAGAAANTCTTTCTGATGAACATAATCGCAGAAATATTAATAAATATCCTGACGCATCCGAGCTTTATAATTGCAGTGATAGGGATCAGTGATTATAAGCTGAAGAATGTGCCTGCAGACATTATGGAGTCTGCATGTTGTGAAGATTGACTTTTACAATTGTGTTTGATCGCTCCAGATGCTACATCCTAGCCATCCTAGGTGTATATGACCATCTTCTTTCAGACAAACACAATTGGAGATATATTTAGAAATATCCTTAGTCCTCCAAGGTTTATAATGGTTGTGAATGGCTGCCCAGGTTTTGAAGACAAAAAAATAAAATGAATCCATACGACTCCAGTGGGTTAATAAAGGCCTTCTGAAGCGAATCAATGTGTTTTTGTAAGACAAATATCCTTATTTAAAACTTTGACGTTCTACAAAGTATAACGTGTAGTACATCGTGTCATTGTGTCGATTAGAACGTCATGGCATTGTGTACTACGTTGCGGAAGTTAACGCTTTTTGGACGTACACCGAATTTGTATGGCTGTCGCACCGGAAGCTCGTTATTTTACTTTATAAAGTTTTAAATAAGGATACTTGTCTTACACAAACGCATCGATTCGCTTCCGAAGGCCTTTATTAATCCCCGGGATTCGTATGGATTAATTTTTTATGGATGGATGCATTTTTTTTTTTATCTTCAAAATCTGGGCAGAAATTCAAAACCATTATAAACCTTGGAGGACTAAGGATATTTTTTAAATATATCTCCAATTGTGTTCGTCTGAAAGAAGATAGTCATACACACCTAGGATGGCTTGAGGGTGAGTAAATCATGAAATCATTTTCAGTTTTGGGTGAACTATGCCTTTAATGATGTGATCCAAGGTTATCGCTTATAATTGCTGGGGTTGTAATGCTTTTAAAAGCTTAGGCTTTTTGTACCAAATTAAGCTCTGGTGTAGGTCTTCCTTTGCCGATTAACTGCAGCTTTTCTTTAAAAGTTTATCTTGAAAACGGTGCGGATAATAAATGAACAACGATGTCCATTTTCCATAGTGAACAGCGCTAGCTTTTATCAGCATTCACCCCCTCCGATTGTGTTCCCCACAGTGGGCGGAACTTGTCATAAACTTAGTGATAACAAGCCCCACCCATTTAGAGGAACAATCTGACTGGTCAATTTTCCTGTCACTTGAAATCAGTCTCTCATTAGCTGTGTCCCAATTCAGAGGCTGCATCCTTCGGAGGACTCTGACTTCAGAGGTCGCATCCTTCGAAGGGAGTGAAGGTCGGACCAAGCGTTGTTAAATGGGACAGTCTAGTCTACGGAGGATTGTTCTTGTCACCCTGCAACTGCCGTTGATGAGTGGCAGTAATGTTTGTACTAGACCTTTTTTTCTAAATATGTTCACCATGGTTAATTTCTGTATATAATAAAGAGTATAAACTATATAAAATCACATCTTAGTAAGATATGTTAACATTTTAACCACTAAAGGTATTTATTTTTAGCTTTTCATTTGTATCATTAGATATTTGAGTAAGCTGAAACCCAATACCTACGTTTTAAAGTGTAATTCGCCAATGTCGTCACTGTTGCGCAATGAATTCTGGGGTAGGCAAGGCCACGAAAGATCCATCTTTTGTATCCTTCATTTCGCGGGAAACAAAGGACGCATTTGGAGGCTGCATTTAAAGGGTTAGTTCACCCAAAACTGAAAATTCTGTCATTAATTGCTCACCCTCATGTCGTTCCAAACCCGTAAGACCTTTGTTCATCTTCAGAACACAAATTAAGATATTTTTGATGAAATCCGAGAGGTGTCTGACGCCTCCATAGACAGCAATATAACCACCACTTTCAAGGCCCAGAAAGGTACTAAAGACATCGTTAAAACAGTCGATGTGACTGCAGTGGTTCAACCTTAATGTTATGAAGTGACAAGATTACTTTTTGTGCACAAAAACAAAACAAAATTAACGACTTCATTCAACAATATCTTCTCTTCTGTGTCATTCTCTTACGCTGTTTACTTCCAGGTTCTACGTCAGAAGGCCGGCTCATTATTGGCCGATGCTGTTCAGGTGAGCAACACGGTGCATGCATGTGATGCTGACCCAGGAGCCGGCCAATACGGAGTTGGCGTTCGGACGTAGAACCTGGAAGCGATGAACGTAAACAGCTGAATGTGTCGCTTCATAAAATTAAGGTATTCCGAAATTCAGAACCTCTAACCGACGTAATTTTCCCATGTCGGTTATTTCGGTTTTTAATCCTGTTAATACGTCCCCCTTAAAAACATACTACCGCGTGTGTAGCCACATGACTCCGCCCCGTCCAGTCAGTGGCATAAAAGCAACACGCAGGTGAACGCCAAGTCAACACATAGTGATGGCGCGCGAGCGGTGAGCCTTGCGTCTTTACTAAACTTTGTCAGTTGTATTTGTTTTAAGGTTTGCCAGTTTGGACATTCAAGCGATTTTAGACGATTGGATGTATACTATTTCAAACAACCGTGCTCGCGCAGCTGCATTGTGGCACGAACACTCATACAAACAGTAGCTGCGCAAAATGTGAAGATCGCGCAAACAGAGAGGAACGCAGTTGTCAGCGTTGTCCTGTGATTTATCACTAAAGTAGCTTAAAAACTCAACTTATTATAGCATATATTTTTCTACTTTTGAAGGAATTATTTACAACCCACAGCTTCACAATTAATAGAGAGACGGTATGACTAATTCACACACGCAATCACTCGTACTGGTACTGTACTAATTTATCTTTATCTGATTTACAACGAGCAGAAATCTGTAAGAAATGTTACGAACCATAGATAAAATAACTGCTGATAGTGAGCTGTTATGTCAGATCACTCTTTCAATAGGAATAATTATCCCACCTTTAATAGTCAAGCATATTTACAGTACAAACCTTGTATAGTTTATTAATCGTAATCGAGGTAAAATGTTCAATTAATCGAGGTTTTGATTGTAGGCCATAATCGTCCAGCCCTACGTGGAGTATTTTAACAATGTCTTTAGTACCTTTCTGGACCTTGAAAGTGGTCGTTAAATTGCTATATGGAGGCGTCGGATACCTCTCGGATTTCATCAAAAATATCTTAATTTGTGTTCCGAAGATTAACTAAGGTCTTACGGGTTTGGAACGACATGAGGGTGAGTAATTAATGACAGAAATTTCATTTTTGGGTGAACTAACCCTTTAAAAGAGCCTTTGAATTAGGACAGCCTTCGCCGCGCCACTGTGATACAGTCCTAATAATATAAAAAAAATTAATGAAGATGGCATGTTTGGTTTATTATGAACCATGTTTTTAGATGTCTTTTAAACAGACTGTAAGTGCCCAGTTCTCTAATGCTCCCAGGGACTGAGTTCCACTCCTGGGATGCTGTAACCGTAAAGACACTCTGACTGAATGCACTTTTGCGGAGAGGAACAATACAATCTCCCCTTGCTGCCCCTCTAGTTACCCGATGTGTGGTACTTCTTATGTTCACAAATTGGCTGAGTGGAGGCGATGACAGACCATGGATGATTTTGTAAATCAGACAAAGGTTTGAGTATTTGATGACATTTTCCCAACTTAAAAGATGATGCTTTTGTAATATGTTGCAGTGGTGATGTCTTTGTGGTTTTTTATCCAGTATTTTAATTGTCTGCTTGTACAATGATTCTATAGGTTTTAGTGTTGTTTTGTTAGCCTGTGACCATGTGGTTATATGGGACATGACCATAGAATGCATGAACATTTTGGCTGCCTGGAGTGATAAGTGTGATCTTATGAATCGAAAATTTGAAATATTGAATTTGGCACGATTGCAGACTTTTGTAACATGTGATTTAAAAGTAAGTTTCGAATCTATTAACACCCCCAAGATATTTATACTCAGGCACAACTTGTACTTTTTCCCCGGCGACAAAAACCTCAGATTTATTATTTGCAACATTGGATCTGGAGAAGAACATAGCTACTGTTTTATTGACATTGAGTTTTAAGCAACACTGGTTTAGCCATTCTGTTACATGGACCATAGATTGTGTTAGTTTAGCTGCAGCTTGTGTGGTGTTTTTGGCATGTGTATAAAGGACCGTATCATCTGCATACATCTGAATGAAAACATCTGAACAAACTGAGGGAAGGTCGTTAATGTAGAGAGAAATAAGCAGTGGGCCCAAAACAGAACCTTGTGGGACACCTGTGGACAACTGGAGGGAGGGAGAGTGGTGATCATTGATTCTCACTGACTGTGATCGATTTGATAAATATGATTCTGTCCATTTTATTGCACCTGGTGAGAAGTTAAATTTAGTTAGTTTGGCCATTAGTATTTTATGGTTCACAGTGTCAAAGGCTTTCTTCAGGTCCAGAAACACAGCACCAACTACCCCACCTTTATCTAATAGGCTTTTAACATCTTCTATTAAAAAACAGTTTGCTGTTTCTGTGGAGTGTTGAGCTCTGAAACCAAATTGCATAGGGTGAAGGGAAAATGATGTGGTGTTTAAATGAGTGATTATTTGTTGAGCAATTAACTTCTCTGCAACTTTAGACACTGTAGGTATTATACTAATCGGTCAACAGTTGCAAATTGACAAAGGGTCACCATTTGTGTAGATTGGAATGACAGCTGATTTCTTCCACACATTGGGAAATACAGTCTCAGAAATGGAACAATTGAGAATTTTGGTTATGGGAGCAATTAGCATTGGACCAAGTTCTTTTAACATGAGTGTGTCCATGCCAAATATGTCTTTAGTTCTGGATGGTTTGAATGATCTTATAGTTTGTTCAACATCAGTTTCTGTGACGCTGCCCAGGGTAAAGGCTGGCTCTGTAGCATTTATTGTACAAGTATTTATATTGCTGGGTGGGAAGGACCGGGCAATTTTCCACGGATTCAACGAAACTGTTATTAAAGGCATCTGCAACTTTGTATGAATTATTAGTAAGCTGTCCATTTACCATAATTTCTGAAAGTTTATTTATTTTTGTGTCCTGTCCCACAAGTTTTTTTAATTGCTTCCAGATTGTTTTAGAATCTCCTTTTGCGTTCTCTATTATAGTCAAGAAAAAAATCAGCTTTGGCCTTTCGTATGTTTTTAACAACTTTATTATGTAATGTTGTAAACAAGTTTCTAGCACTAGCTGATTTATTTTGAACTGCCGCTTTTAATGCAAGATCCCTTTCCTTCATTAGTTTTAGAATATTGTTGTTCCTCCAGGGTAGAGCAATTTTTTTGTGCTTTCTACTGATTTTAGAGCTGAAATCTTTAATTGTTTGTTCAATTGTTGTTGAGAAAATTCCACTATTCTTATCACAGTCTGAACCCAGCAATATATGATTCTAGTCAATTCGTTGTACTGCATTTTTAAAACTTTCCTGTTTGTTTTGGGGGATTCCAACAAACTCGCGTTCTCCGATACATGAGCGAAATCTCTTCTTTGAGAGCTTTCTGGCCACAAGAATCAGATTGTGGTCAGAAAGACCGGCTAACATGTTATAAGATTTGATTATTCTCTCTGGTCGGTTTGTAAATACCAAATCAATCTGGGTGCTGCTTGATGTGGTGATTCTTGTGGGCCCTTTGATCATTTGAACAAGATCAAATTTGTCCATTATTCTTTTAAGGTTTTTTCTGCAAGATGTTTCCTCCCAATTTATATTCAAATCTCCAAAGATAACAGTCTCTTTGTTGAGGTTACATTCTTTAAGTAGCTTTTCAAACTTTTCATAGAAACTTCCATCTGATGAAGGGGGACGATAAAGCAAAATAATTGTAAATGACAAATTTGTGGAGATAACATGATATTTAAACCTAAGCATTCCATTTCATAACCACTAAGCCACTGTATTTCATGACACTGGATATTATTTTTTATATATATCATAACACCACCTCCATTTGCCGCTTCTCTGTCTCTTCTTAACATATTATAGCCAGGGATGTTAAGTGCTGCAGAGGGTGCATTTTTATAGAGCCAGGTCTCAGACAAGCAGAGGTAGTTCAGATTCGAGTTGAGTAGCAGATTATTAATTTGTTCTGTTTTAGACAGTATGCTTCTTATATTTAAATGTCCGCTTAAAATACCTTTTGGCTTTGTTTTAGGGTCCCAAATTATCTTTGAGTGATTGACAGTATGAAAAAAACGCCCATTTCCGTTTTTTAGCTATCCCTGGATTTATCATTTTCCTGTTTACGTTGTTTGTTGTCGTGGTAACCGAACGACCACTCGAGATAGTCTCCGTCTGAAAAGTTTGTTGTTGTATGCCACGATCATGGCTTCCTCTCCCATGCGAGACAGAGGGCCACACTCCAATGGACTGTCTTTGGATGTTTTTATCCGACGCATTGACACGCACTCGTGGACCCGGTGTTTTCTTACGCGCCTCGCCGACAGACAGCCCCGGTACCACCACGGCTTCAGCATCGCTTTCGCCTCCCCGGACAGACAGCTCAGAAGTAGTAGGCAACAGCTCAGATCAACAGCTGTTTGTAGCTCAGATCCTCGTGTTTGAACATTTTGTCGTTACAATAAAACGTAGGAAAGATGCTACAAACTATTCGAATTGAATTTACATGAAAATGTTTGGCAAAGTTTATAAGCAAACAATAGACTGGAAGCGCTGTGGCGGCCCCTGTCGCACCTGCCGCCATCTTGGTAGGTGCGACAGGATCTTAATTTCATAGCTGGATCACCAATCACAGAATGGAAAGCATTAGGTGGAAAAATTCTAATATGGAGAAAATGGGCGTCTACACAATACAAACTGAATAGGCAGAGTTTTAAGGTTCCAAAAATAACTTTAGAACTGACTTTTTTTATTTAAAAAGTTTAAGACAGTTATTTTAAAGTTTGTAAATATCATTTTTACAATAGTTTAGACCTTTTCCGAGGGCCTAGAGGGCCCTGACAGTTCCCCCATATTTTAACATCGCACTGACAGTTGCTAGTAACTACACTGTCACCATCCCTTTATTTCTTGGTCGATTATATAAGCAAGTTTGAGAAAATTAGTTGTTGTTTTCTTTCCAAAGACTGCACCATCTGTTAAGAGAGTCTGGTGTGTCTTCGTGGGCCATGAATCATATGAACATCTGGTCCAGGTGAGAACATGATAAGCACACAAACACAGTCATGCGCACAAACTCAAGCAGCTCTCAGTATGTGATCACTGTCGACTATGAGCAGCACAGTCTGCTTTGCTCTTCAGTTTTATTCCTAACTGTGAGAATGTCAGTGAGGGTAAACACAGCTGATCTACAAACACTTTTTACACAGTTGTATTGATTCCAGCTCTGAATAAAGACAAAGTAATCTCATCTCACAACAGAGATTAATTAAATCCAAATCGATGAGTAAACTAAATAATATTCAACACAAAACTTTGCATCTATATCTCTCTTCTCCATGTCAGCTCATTGAACGATCAGATTTACATCAAAACTTTTGGGAAAACAATGCTAGGCAGCCTGTATTTGTGCAGAATAAATACTGAAATAACTAATGTAGTATTTCTGACCTTAAATGTGGGTCTTAGGGTCTTCAACTCTTTTTAAAGAAGATTATTTATCTCTTTGGTGCTATTTATGATTTGATGCTTTGAAGTATCAGAGTTTAATTTGCAAATGTTCTCTTTCTCATAAGTGTGTTGGAAAATGTGTTAGTTTTTTTTAATGCTATTAAAAAGTTGGTTAGTTTTTTCGGATTGTCCATGAACCGGATTGAAAATAAACGATTAACAATTTTGAGCGTAGGCTATTGCAGTGTTCATGAGAATTCTACATCTTCCGAATCTGATTCTTATGAACAGTTCTTATGAACCCTTAATTATGCAGAACTTTAAGGCTTAATATAATTTAAACGGACGAGTTATAAAGAAATTCACCCCCCCTTATAGTTGTCATGAAGGGCAAAATTAGCTATATAGACCAAAACCACAATTTGAACCAGGCTGTAAACATGCTTTTTTCTGCTGTAAAGTTGGGCATTTTAACATGGGGCTCAATGAGATTCTGCTCTCTTTTGGAGCCTGTCCCTAGCGGCCAGTCGATGAATTGCAGTTTAATTCACTTCCGTATTGGCTTCAAGAGAAACGGGGGGAGGTTGCCGTTTGATTTATACGCATGCGAACGCTTCAGACTCGTGTGAAAAGTTTCGCTGCGTTCCAAAGTTCAGGTTTGGTGAACTCTGATCTGCGAATTCGCATCACGTGAAGACGTGCAGCCAGTAGAAGATCAATTAGTCACGGCATGACCTCTTGACTAAATTAAAAGAATTTTTTTTTCAAGTCGAGTAGGTTATATATTTTTACATTTTGAACGTATTACTATATGTTATATGTTGAATTCACGTTCATATATATATATATAAAAAATGTCATATCACGACCGTTGCAGCATCAGATGAAGTTTTGCACGTTCAAAGTCTGGTGTGACCGCGGCTTTAAGGCTGATGTATAACCTACTTCTGGGACCTACACCGTAGGCTACACGTCGTTTTTTCATTTATACTTCTATGTCGTTGTCCACATCCTTTTTTCTTGTTTTTGACCTGATGGAGGGGTTCTAGCAGACCACAACTTTCAGACGCCATCTTCATTTTTCTAGCTCAACTATGAATGAAAAGCACAGGAGTGTGGGATATCAAAGGCAGCAAAGGATACATCTATGCTGCTTTCAAAATTCGATGAGATGAAGGCATCTCAGGAGACAGGAAGTGAAGCTACCAATGGACTCAGATGTGCATTGATGCCTTCCTGCCTTGGAATTGGTCCTCCGAAGGCAGCATTTTTAAGTTTTGGATGCAGCCCATAGTTTTAGGCTCATTTGAGTCAGCCATATTATCACTGATTTGAGTGTAGTCTCTCAGTAGTTCTTTTGAACCGGTTCATCACATCTGCTATAAAAATGACTGTTTTGTGTAGTTTATTCTACCAACCCGATTCCAAAAAAGTTGGAACACTGTACAAATTGTGAATAAAAAAGGAATGCAATAATTTACAAATCTCATAAACTTATATTTTATTCACAATAGAATATAGATAACATATCAAATGTTGAAAGTGAGACATTTTGAAATGGCATGCAAAATATTGGCTCATTTTGGATTTCATGAGAGCTACACATTCCAAAAAAGTTGGGACAGGTAGCAATAAGAGGCCGGAAAAGTTAAATGTACATATAAGGAACAGCTGGAGGACCAATTTGCAACTTATTAGGTCAATTGGCAACACGATTGGGTATAAAAAGTGCCTCTCAGAGTAGCAGTGTCTCTCAGAAGTCAAGATGGGCAGAGGATCACCAATTCCCCCAATGCTGCAGCGAAAAATAATGGAGCAATATCAGAAAGGAGTTTCTCAGAGAAAAATTGCAAAGAGTTTGCAGTTATCATCATCTACAGTGCATAATATCATCCAAAGATTCAGAGAATCTGCAACAATCTCTGTGCGTAAGGGTCAAGGCAGGAAAACCATACTGGATGCCCGTGATCTTCGGGCCTTTAGACGGCACTGCATCACATACAGGAATGCTACTGTAATGGAAATCACAACATGGGCTCAGGAATACTTCCAGAAAACATTGTCGGTGAACACAATCCACCGTGCCATTCGCCGTTGCCGGCTAAAACTCTATAGGTCAGAAAAGAAGCCATATCTAAACATGATCCAGAAGCACAGGTGTTTTCTCTGGGCCAAGGCTCATTTAAAATGGACTGTGGCAAAGTGGAAAACTGTTCTGTGGTCAGATGAATCAAAATTTGAAGTTCTTTTTGGAAAACTGGGACACCATGTCATCCGGACTAAAGAGGACAAGGACAACCCAAGTTGTTATCAGCGCACAGTTCAGAAGCCTACATCTCTGATGGTATGGGGTTGCATGAGTGCGTGTGGCATGGGCAGCTTACACATCTGGAAAGGCACCATCAATGCTGAAAGGTATATCCAAGTTCTAGAACAACATATGCTCCCATCCAGACGTCGTCTCTTTCAGGGAAGACCTTGCATTTTCCAACATGACAATGCCAGACCACATACTGCATCAATTACAACATCATGGCTGCGTAGAAGAAGGATCCGGGTACTGAAATGGCCAGCCTGCAGTCCAGATCTTTCACCCATAGAAAACATTTGGCGCATCATTAAGAGGAAGATGCGACAAAGAAGACCTAAGACAGTCGAGCAACTAGAAGCCTGTATTAGACAAGAATGGGACAATATATTTTTTTTCCTAAACTTGAGCAACTTGTCTCCTCAGTCCCCAGACTTTTGCAGACTGTTATAAAAAGAAGAGGGGATGCCACACAGTGGTAAACATGGCCTTGTTGATGCCATGAAATTTAAAATCAACTTATTTTTCCCTTAAAATGATACATTTTCTCAGTTTAAACATTTGATATGTCATCTATGTTGTATTCTGAATAAAATATTGAAATTTGAAACTTCCACATCATTGCTGTTTTTATTCACAATTTGTACAGTGTCCCAACTTTTTTGGAATCGGGTTTGTACAAAGATTGAAGAAATATTGCATAAGCTCTACACCATTTGTTCATTTAAATATGGAATTAAGTGTAGTTATTTCTGACAATATAAATGATTGCGTATCTGTAAATCAACATATTTCTATTTAACATTAAAGGGATAGTTCACCCAAAAATTTAAATTCTGGCATAATTTACTCACCCTCATGTTGTTCCCAACCATACGATTTTTGTTCATCTTTGGAACACAAATGAATATATTTTGATAAGATCTAAGAATTTTCTTTCCCTCTATTGATAGTCCACACAACTACTACTTTGATGCTTCAAAAAGTTCATAAAACTAATCCATATGAATTGAGCAGTTTAGGCCAATTTTTCTGAAGAGATACAATCGCTTTATATGATGAACAGATTTAAATTTAGGCTTTACCTCAGATATAAACATTCATCAATGCACACATCAGTTATGCTAAACGGAAGCTCAAGCATGTTTGCCTGACGTGCGAGAACCAATGAGGTTCATTCTCGTGTGTTATGCAGCACGTTTGAGCTTCCACAAGAACCAATGAGGTTTGTTCATCATATAAAGTGATCCAGTCTCTTCAGAAAAAAATGGACTAAACCGTTTCTTATTAACTTTTTGAAGCGTCAAAGTGGTAATTGCGTGGTAATTGGAGGGACAGAAATATCTTAATTTGTGTTTGATGAACAAAAGTCTTATGGTTTGGAACGACACAAGGGTAATTGATGACAGAGTTTTCATTTTTGGGTGAACTAACCCTTTAATCAATCTTCTAAATTATTTCAGGATGATTTCATTAAGTATAAATTACAATCAAGCCACTGTATTCTTTTTAAAACAAGGTATATTGTTTTTAGTCTTTATTAATGGATCATCTTTCAAAAGAAACTTTAATTTCAGAAAAACTGCAAAACTATATGATAAATACATTTTGACACACTTTCTGATCTTGCGTCAGTTCTCTAAAACTTTGCAAGTTCTCCTGTCATTTTAAGTACAATCCAAAATAAAAATTTATGTGAAATAAATCCACAAGCAGTATGACAGTAATTCAACCTCAGAGATTTAAGTAACATTAAAGAAAGCACACGTCAGAAACACTGGAGCATTATTGCTAGACAAAAAAAAAAAAAAAAATGATATGCACAGCATTAAAACAAATCTTAATAAATAAATCAGCATATGAATCTCAACCCTTTTATGTGAATCAACAAAAAATAAATTGTACCTTTTTAACTTATTTCAAACTAAATTTTGTCTTGTTTTAGAGAGAAACTTATTTGATGATTTCAGACAGCAATGCAAAATGACATGCACATAAACCCTTAGTTAGTAGTAAGGGTCAGTAGTAGAAACGGGTTAGCATATCAGACTACTTCTATCAGTTAAACATGACAATTCCTCTAGTGACACAAAATCTATTTGGCATC
The DNA here is from genome assembly GCA_003731715.1 of Anabarilius grahami. Taxonomy (NCBI): domain Eukaryota; kingdom Metazoa; phylum Chordata; class Actinopteri; order Cypriniformes; family Xenocyprididae; genus Anabarilius; species Anabarilius grahami. Next base: position 3,271,178 of record RJVU01065935.1, on the reverse strand, counting down.
ATAACACATTCAACTGAGTCTTATAGAGCGTAAATATTTCTCTCTCTCTCTGAACGACGAAGGAAAGATGAGTTGTGAGAAGATAGAAAACTGTTTTATAATTTTTTCATCTCAGTTCTGACTGGCAACCAAACCTAGTTAAAACAGGACATAAGTGGTAACTACACCAGGAGTTAATGTACATATTCATCATCACTGAGATCTGAATCATCTGCATCAACTTCCCCTTCAATCACGGATTTCTTCCCTTTACAGCAGGAAACAACCAAACCAATGAGAAAGACCTGCAACGCAACAGAACAAAAGACACATTAGGGCCAGTACTACTACTCTCAGGATATGTAGGTTCTTGTAATGATGTTTTATTATTATTACTTTTTTTATGTGTTCATTCATACACCGATAAGGCATAACATTATGACCACTGACAGGTGAAGTGAATAACACTGATTATCTCTTCATCACGGCACCTGTTAGTGGGTGGGATATATTAGGCAGCAAGTGAACAATTTTTCCTAAAAGTTGATGTGTTAGAAGCAGGAAAAATGGGCAAGCGTAAGGATTTGAGTGAGTTTGACAAGGGCCAAATTGTGATGGCTAGACGACTGGGTCAGAGCATCTCCAAAACTGCAGCTCTTGTGGGTGTTCCCGGTCTGCAGTGGTCAGTATCTATCAAAAGTGTCCCAGGGCAGGAACAGTCGTGAAACGGCGACAGGGTCATGGGCGGCCAAGGCTCAGTGATGCACATGGGGAGTGAAGGCTGTTCCGTGTGGTCCGATCCAACAGACGAGCTACTGTAGCTCAAATTGCTCAAGAAGTTAATGCTGGTTCTGACAGAAAGTTGTCAGAATACACAGTGCATCTCAGTTTGTTGCGTATGGGGCTGCATAGCCGCAGACCAGTCAGGGTGCTGACCCCTGTCCACCGCCGAAAGCGCCAACAGTGGGCACATGAACATCAGAACTGGACCACAGAGCAATGGAAGAAGGTGGCCTGGACTGAAGAATCACATTTTCTTTTACATCACGTGGATGGCCGGGTGCGTGTGCGTCGCTTAAGCCGAGTTCAGACTGCACGATTTTCAAAGTAGTCGGGTCACTGTTCTTTTCACACTGCATGACTATCTTGGCCAGCACTCAGTCTCTGCTGTGTTCACACTGCACGATGGATCGGCAACAGAAGGTTTCACACAGGATGACTTTACAATAGGAAGAATCGCCGACAACTCTGTCTGGCACGCAAACTACGTTTCACAACCAAACACACGTGAGATGTGACAAGGAAACAACGCAATATCACGCGTGCAAGACCGGAGTTCTCACGTGAGACTGGGATTATTATTAAAAATGGTAGCCCGAAAGAAGCTTGCAATACGAATTGCCTGTGTGCTGATTTCTACAAATTTTTCTTCCATTTCTTGGGTCCAAATAGACAGAGAAGAAGCCTTTTTCTGAAACGAAGCCATGCTTGCTGATATTGTGGTCTATAACTTCTCGCCGAACTCCCCGCTGCTCTGTATCTTGCTCTCTCATTGGCTGTCGGTCATCGCCGATGTAGTTTTCAGTCAGAACGCTTTTCACACAGCAGGATTTTAAATCGCCGACAGGTCCAGATAATTAGCATTCTCTCAGATCGCGTCTTTGCTCATTCACACTGCGTGATTGTCACTCGCGTGAACAAGCACCGATTTGCCTGTGATTTCGGGCATTTGTCGGCGATTTCTCAAAACCTGTCGGGGAGCCAAAATCGGGGCTAAAATCTTGCAGTCTGAACTCGGCTTTACTTGGAGAACACACGGCAGCAGGATGCACTATGGAAAGAAGGCAAGCCGGCGGAGGCAGTGTGATGCTTTGGGCAATGTCCTGCTGGGAAACCTTGGGTCCTGCCATCCATGTGGATGTTACTTTGACACGTACCACCTACCTAAGCATTGCTGCAGACCATGTACACCCTTTCATGGAAACGGTATTCCCTGGTGGCTGTGGCCTCCTACAGCAGGATAATGCACCCTGCCACAAAGCAAAAATGGTTCAGGAATGGTTTGAGGAGCACAAGAACAAGTTTGGGGTGTTGACTTGGCCTCCAAATTCCCCAGATCTCAATCCAATGGATCATCTGTGGGATGTGCTGAACAAACAAGTCTGATCCATGGAGGGCCCACCTCACAACTTACAGGACTTAAAGGATCTGCTGCTAACATCTTGGTGCAGATACCACAGCACACCTTCAGGGGTCTAGTGGAGTCCATGCCTCGACGGGTCAGGGCGGTTTTGGCAGCAAAAGGGGGACCAACACAATATTAGAAAGGTGGTCATAAACTTATGCCTGATTGGTGTATAATTTCCTACAGTTCAAATAATGAAGCAGGTCATTTAAAAAAGGAAAATTTTAGCAAATTCATGAACTTACCAAAAGGAAAGCCCAGTTGCCAAAATAGTAGATGGTGCTGAAGAACCAAAACTTGTGCAGGAACAGGTACGATCTTGTTACTGTGCACTGGTCTGTAAAACAAAATGTGAAGAAAACGGCCCTTTAATTTAAAATGTTACAAAATATTTCTATTTCAAATAAATGCTGTTCTTTTGAACTTTCTATTTATGAAAATTATGGTTTCAAACAAAACATCATGGCAGCACAATGGTTTTCAACATTGATAATAATATGAAATGTTTCTTGAGCAGCAAATCAGCATATTAGAATGATTTCAGAAGGATCGTGTGACATTCAGCTTTGCCATCACAGGAATAAATTACATTTTAAAATATATTAAAATTGTATTCTGGTCCCTAGATACAGCTCAGGTCCCTGCTTTAATGTAAGTCTAATAGGTATAAGCAAACGCTAATGTGTTTGCAGAGTCAGAAGGTCAGTAGGTCAGTCTTTACTCCGCCGCCATGCAGAGTGAGGGAAAGTAATCACACATGCACAACGGTACGTGTTCTCATCAAAGAGCGCGACACGGTAATTGCCGGCACAGCCTTGTGTTGCACCAGCCACACTTTGCAGGTTTGTGCTAACAACACGCTACCTTTCAATTAAATGCATGCTAGAATCTCTTCGCTAGAGCAGCCTCAAGCTAACCTGTCACACTGACCAGAAAACCGGCATCAAGCTGATGACCATGTCATAGAAAATGAAGAGGGAATCAGTGAAAACAATAACAAACATTGGGATAAAAATGACAAACAAATATTTAGATGCTGCTTGGCAAGCCAAAATAGCCAACATTTGGACAAATGCAGAGAAAAGAAAAACATTTATCAGTAAAAGTTCCAATAAATAGGCTTCATGGTTTGAGGGGGGAAAAACTAGTTGTGATTGCGATTTAAAGTGCGATTAAAACAAATTCCAGGTTTGCTGAGCTTGTAGGGCTGCACAATTTGGCCAAAATTCTGTGATTATATATCAATATTGCTATAATAATAATTATTATTTTTATTAAATAAAAATATAAAAATTACTAAAAAACAAAATAAGAAATATTACTTTTGCAATCGGTGGATCGTGAGTCACTCTGAAACACGCAGCGCAGTTATTTATTTCAGTTGATTTAATGTATTGTGTACGAATAATCGCACTAAGCCAAATTGCGATTTCGGTTTTATTTCGATTAATCGTGCAGCCCTACAAATAAATGTAATTTTATTTAACTAAATAACTATTAGGTCTTCTAAAAAAACATATTTATCGCTGTAAGAAGCCTAAATATATTTGAACTGAATTATTATTTTTTTAAATACACTTTGGGAAAAAAAAAACCTTGTCTCAAAGAAGATTTACAATGTAATGCCTGAATCCTCAGGTGAACAAACCCAAAAACAATAAAAGAGTGAAAAAAAAAAAAAAAAAAAATGAGTAATGGATGTTTGATGAATTTCATCTGTTTTAAAAACAATTAGCAACATCAGCCACATTAGCGCTGGGCGATATGGCCAAAAAATGATCACAATAAAATTTTTCATATCAGTCAGTATCGATAATTATCATGACAAATATAAAATCTTTATTTCTTTTAAGCTTAAAGGCAGATTTCTGCTCCTGAGTGAAATCTGAAAATCTGAAGTAGAATATTCATGGATCTTTCATGAAACAGTGTTTTTCTCATGTTTGTCAGTGCTGTTGGGAATGTCAGTGCTGTTTCATCTGGCTTTAAACTAGTTTAAATCATAAAGACGTGTTCTGTTGAATTCAAGCACTTTTTTCCCTGGATCTCACAGCGCTGTTTAGCGGTCACGTGATCGAGACTGATCAATGAGTAAACGTATGTGCTCTGATAAGCTCGCGCTTCGCTGCCGTTTGAGCCGAGCTGATAAATGGTCCGTGTGGTGTGGTTCAAACGAGAAGTGTTATTTTGTTCCGCTTTTGGTGCATAAACATTATATCAAACTTTTATTATAATTTTATCGAGGAAAATTATATTGCGATAATTATTGTTAGCGTTTTACCACCCAGCCCTAAGCCACATGCATTAATAGTCCAGAACTCATGTGGTTTAGTTTGAAGTTTAGATGTCTGTTGGTCTTATGTTTGTACTACACAATCAAGTGGGCAGCAAGCAAACTAATGTAAGATGTTCCTGTATGAAGAAGTTCATCTGGGCTCATGGATCAAACAGAGCGAGTGTCACTACAGCAGGAGGGTTGTAATCAGTTCAATCTGTCGAGGTGCTTATGAATAAGCAGCCCTACAGAGTGGGGTCTACAGAAGGAAGGGAGGAGAAGTAGAGAGAAAGATCTGATAGTGTTTATGGAGATAATTAGCTGCTCCAAGCGTGCAACACGGTTGGTTGGTCGAGGCATGAAGACCTGCTTAAAAGAGAGAACTGACATTACAAAACACGAGCGGCACCAGAGGTCACTGAACTCACTTCTGTGTTAGACATCCTATCATCTCATGCACATGTATGTAGTCAAAGGCCCCATTTGCACTCGGCATCAACCTCTGATCCCATCAAAAGTGGTCAGCCAGAACCAGCATTGATGCTCGAATCTAGTATTAACATGAGTCTTAAAGGGGACCTATTATGCCCCTTTTTGCAGGATGTAAAATAAGTCTCTGATGTCCCCAGAGTTTGTATGTGAAGTTTTAGCTCAAAATACCCCACAGATCATTTTTTATAGCATGTTAATATTGCCACTTTTTGGGGGTGAGCAAAAACATGCAGTTTTTGTGTGTGTCTCTTTAAATGCAAATGAGCTGCTGCTCCCGGCCCTCTTTCAAGAAGGCGGAGCTTCAAGAGCTCACTCAACAACAAAACAGGACAATCTCATGCACTGACAATGTCAGAAACTGTCAGTATCGGTGTTCAGTCCGAACCGGAGTCAGACAATGATGCCTACAGAGCCAGAGAATATATGCTGCGTTGAGACAGAACAGGTATAGTTGAGTTTAATTACGTTTAATATTATTAGATAGATACATAGACAGACAGACAGACAGAGAGAGAACGACAGACAGACAAGCTTATAAAATGCTCTGCATGGCAAGCTTTTGGCATCTTGTAGCACTAAGAATATTTTTATAGGACAGCTACAACGGGCCCCGCACAGTAGCACCAGTCCTCTGGTTCTGGCTCAGTAGAAACTGGACCTGTTTGAGAGCAGGCATCGTCCTCCCCTCCTGCACTTTTCCTGCCATCTGTAGCTCAGCAGATGCTCACCTGAATTACAGGGCAGATGGTTCTCAACAGTGCTCTGGCTAAACAAATCATTGTGTACACCACTGACCCGGTTCACCTTCAGATCGCAGTCGCTGCTGATGGAGAACGCCTGCCAAAGACCACAGCCATTCAGACCAGCAGCCTGCTCATTCGCTCTGTTTGTGTGGCATTGTGTTGACATGGGCGTTTTGAGCATTGACTGTTAAAGTGGTAGTTCACCCATATATAGAAATTTCTTGTATATGTGGTTTACAGAGACTCTTCATAGACGTAATGGTTTTATACTGAAGTAATAACATTTTCTATCCCCTTACCCTTAACCTACCATTTTTTTAATTAAAAAAGGTTTTTAATGTAAGATGTTTTTTACTAAAGGAAGGAAATGTAGATTAAGGCAATACTGAGGTGTGATTGACTCAGTGTGATTGCGTCTCGGATGGGGATGCTAATTTGCAAGAGAGAGTTCAAATGTTAATTTCCTTTGTTTTCTCAAAGAGTAGCCCTTTCTCGGTCCAGACAGTCCGGCATTAGTCTTACAAGGACACAGGAAGTTTGGTAATACCCATGTCATTATATGCATTTTTGTCCATATTAACCATATATACAAG
>RJVU01065935.1:3236719-3251811 GCA_003731715.1 Anabarilius grahami | reverse complement strand
AGAGCCGTAGTTCGCGGACAAGCTACGCAATATTGCGTTCATAATCGCAGATGAATCGCCTTCGATAATGAACGCGATATTGCGTAGCTTGTCCGCGAACTACGGCTCTGTATATTAAGTGCCGCTCCATTTGAAAGCAGGTGATGGACATTTACCGCTAATCACAGAACCGGCTTTACTGACGAGACACGCATGACAATCGCATGCGATTAATCGTGCAGCCCTACACACACATATATATACACACACACACACACACATATACATATATATATATATATATATATATATATATACACACACACACACACACAAGGGGTGTCGCAATATACCAGTATTGACGATAATCGTGATATTCAAAGCATAAAATATCGACATTGTATTAATTTAGGGTGTGACAATATACCGGTATTGGCGATAATCGTGATATTCAAAGCATAAAATATCGACATCGTGTTAATTTAGGGTGTGACAATAAACCGGTATTGGCGATAACCACAATATTTAAAATGAATAGGACTCCTATGATATCATGACTCCAGCGCCAGTACCTGGTTGACCTCTCAGGTGGCAGTATTGCACCTTAACGCTGACACCTGTCAAGCAAGAAGACGACGCAGCGCGGGCAGCTATTCCGAGAAGAACCATGTCGTCCGAGCAGGAGAGCGAGAGGCTCTGTCCTGTGTCCACACCCGAAAACACTAAGCTCGACAGTATGGGAGTTTTTCGGCTTCAAAGAAAACACTCTGCAGAATTTGTCTGGCTACATCAGTGCGAAGGGTGGCAACAACACCAACCTTTTTACACACCTCCGTGTCTATCACCCTGCGGATTACAGAGAGTAAGTTGCGATTATTTTACTAGTCATGGAATGGGAAATGTTATATTAAACTGTTAACAGCGATTTTCTGTGTTCATGTATTTAAATAAAGGGTGATTCTTTTAATAAGTACCGCGTTTTCTTTACTCGTCTTACCCAGCGTGATGTAGCTATACATGCAGTTATATGCCCTCAAAATTCAAGATAAATTTTTGCCCCGACGAGTTTTTGTCATTAACTTATACAGGTCCTTCTCAAAAAATTTGCATATTGTGATAAAGTTCATTATTTTCCATAATGTAATGATAAAAATTAAACTTTCATATATTTTAGATTCATTGCACACCAACGGAAATATTCCAGGTCTTTTATTGTTTTAATACTGATGATTTTGGCATACAGCTAATGAAAACCCAAAATTCCTATCTCAAAAAATTAGCATATCATGAAAAGGTTCTCTAAACGAGCTATTAACCTAATCATCTGAATCAACTAATTAACTCTAAACACCTGCAAAAGATTCCTGAGGCTTTTAAAAACTCCCAGCCTGGTTCATTACTCAAAACCGCAATCATGGGTAAGACTGCCGACCTGACTGCTGTCCAGAAGGCCATCATTGACACCCTCAAGCGAGAGGGTAAGACACAGAAAGAAATTTCTGAACGAATAGGCTGTTCCCAGAGTGCTGTATCAAGGCACCTCAGTGGGAAGTCTGTGGGAAGGAAAAAGTGTGGCAAAAAACGCTGCACAACGAGAAGAGGTGACCGGACCCTGAGGAAGATTGTGGAGAAGGACCGATTCCAGACCTTGGGGGACCTGCGGAAGCAGTGGACTGAGTCTGGAGTAGAAACATCCAGAGCCACCGTGCACAGGCGTGTGCAGGAAATGGGCTACAGGTGCCGCATTCCCCAGGTCAAGCCACTTTTGAACCAGAAACAGCGGCAGAAGCGCCTGACCTGGGCTACAGAGAAGCAGCACTGGACTGTTGCTCAGTGGTCCAAAGTCATTCGGAAATCAAGGTGCCAGAGTCTGGAGGAAGACTGGGGAGAAGGAAATGCCAAAATGCCTGAAGTCCAGTGTCAAGTTCCCACAGTCAGTGATGGTCTGGGGTGCCATGTCAGCTGCTGGTGTTGGTCCACTGTGTTTTATCAAGGGCAGGGTCAATGCAGCTAGCTATCAGGAGATTTTGGAGCACTTCATGCTTCCATCTGCTGAAAAGCTTTATGGAGATGAAGATTTCGTTTTTCAGCACGACCTGGCACCTGCTCACAGTGCCAAAACCACTGGTAAATGGTTTACTGACCATGGTATTACTGTGCTCAATTGGCCTGCCAACTCTCCTGACCTGAACCCCATAGAGAATCTGTGGGATATTGTGAAGAGAAAGTTGAGAGACGCAAGACCCAACACTCTGGATGAGCTTAAGGCCGCTATCGAAGCATCCTGGGCCTCCATAACACCTCAGCAGTGCCACAGGCTGATTACCTCCATGCCAGGCCGCATTGAAGCAGTCATTTCTGCAAAAGGATTCCCGACCAAGTATTGAGTGCATAACTGAACATAATTATTTGAAGGTTGACTTTTTTTGTATTAAAAACACTTTTCTTTTATTGGTCGGATGAAATATGCTAATTTTTTGAGATAGGAATTTTGGGTTTTCATGAGCTGTATGCCAAAATCATCAGTATTAAAACAATAAAAGACCTGAAATATTTCAGTTGGTGTGCAATGAATCTAAAATATATGAAAGTTAAATTTTTATCATTACATTATGGAAAATAATGAACTTTATCACAATATGCTAATTTTTTGAGAAGGACCTGTATATATCATATGATATGATGTACAATATCACACGAGCAAGACAGAAATGTTTTTGTTATACTGACTGAATCCGCGTTTTGAACGAATCAGTTTAATTAATGATTAAATGACCCATTCAATAAAGACGGTCACTTGCTTCCTTCCTGAATGAATGAATCATTTGAACAAATCGGTTGAATGAATGAATGAACTCACTCATTAAGACAGTGACTTGCTGCCACCTACTGGCAGTTTAGTTTCATATTTAAAGTACATTTTAATTAAGATAAAATTAGAAATAATTCCATATTTAAATATTGAATTAAATGTATGTAGACAAATTGTAAATGCTGTGTAAATATATTAATACCACTTCTCATTCTGTGTCACCTTCTGTACTGCAAAGATGGATTTTGTTGATAATGATTTCATTTGATTGGTAACAGCCCTAATGTATAGGCTACTAGGCTAGTATTAATTTTTATTTCTTCAGGTCTTAAAAAGACTTAAATTTGACTTTAAAAAATGTGCAACAACCCTGAAAAAGAAAAATTAAATAAACAAAGTAAAAATGTATTTGACAGATAAATGTTTTTATTATTATTACTATTTATATTTTTATTCATTATGTATTTGCTTTATTTTCCCCTTCATTTCCCGTATCTCTTTACCTTTCTGTAGCCTATATTATGTTACTTAAAGTCTATATTTTGTAAATACTGTAAATGCCCGATCATGCCAATAAAGTTTTGACTTTATAACTGTTTTCTGTAGACTATAGTAGGCCTAGCCTGTTTTCATTTATAGCCCCTCGTGCCCATGACAGCATTCAAATAATGTTTGAATAATCTGTTATTATTAAAGGCTATATATTAAAAGAAGAAAAAAAGAAAAAAGTCATTTAAATCCATTCACTGATATAGGCTGATATCTTAATTTTTGTTTATTAGCCATTTGTGTGTAGCCCTATATATATATAGGCTATATACTGTATAGTAATAAATAATAAATAATCCATTTTCCATTTGATCTCATTATTTCTCTACCCAATTAACGTTATGCATTATCTAATAGCCTACTTACAGTACCATATAGCCTATGTCTTGTAAATACTGTAAATGCCCGACAATCATGCCAAAGCTTTGATTATATTACTTTATTTCTGTAGGCGCACAGGAATTTTACAGGAAGTTCACTTTACAGGATTTTAACATATTTCATTTTGTTTAGGTTTAATAGGCATAACAATTAATAATAATAATAAAATAAATAAAGACACGATCAGTGAATGTATTTAAAGGCTGTGAGATGGGATGGATACAAATGTTTTCTTGTAGGCCTAGACTATATTATTTTATGTTCTTACATATTCTTTTGTCATTTACTGATAGGCTAATAACAAACTTTATTCGAATGGTTGCAATATAAAATACAATATTATTATATATTAATATAATCATTTCTTAATTCCGCCCTTATTTTGTCCTTCTTAATTAAAAATAAGTATTATTATAGGCCTATCCATTTCTGATAATTCCAGGTTGCTATGGTCGCACAGGTTGTTTCATTTAACTCGTGGCCATAAGAAATAGATGTTGTTCCCTCAACAAAAAGTAGTCGTGGCCACGAGAAAAATATGCCGTTCCCTAAACATAGGATCTCGAAGCTACGACTTTACAATGCGTGGCCACAACATAAGGATGTCCTTACCTCGAAAAAATTATCTTGTGGCCACGACTTAAGTTATCACGTTCCTATGAGTTAATATGTCGTCGCCACAATCAAACTAAGTGAACTGAACATGTCCCCTCCCGGTCGCCGTACTTGGCAACAGACTGTAAGCAACTAAACTCTTAAAACAACACCGATAATAACAAGTACTTCCACATTTTGACTTGTTTAGGATGTCACCCTCTGTATTTTCACATTTATTCGTATTTCACTTTCACGTGAAAATAACGCAAAGCAGTCCTGCCAACTTCCAACAACACAAATATATCTACTACCTTAAAGCATAATCTCTACCGGATGACACATTTCTACCGTTGCACTGTATATCCCATCCTACCGCCCGGCACTAATTGACACTCTCCATCACTCAAACACAAAGCACTTCCTCCAAGAGCTTGAAGGACAAAACCCAACCCCAGCATTATTGCCAATCCAAGCTGTGCTCTGTGAAGCAGGACTCGCCTCTTGCTCTGTCGACTTGAGGTGTGGAAGTGGCGGGGTTCGAGAGCACGGGTCGGGCCTTGCGGGGAGAGATGCTCTCGGTTGGATACGGCGCCCTCCCTGTCGCATGTGTTCTCCCTGCTTGACACTTCCTCCCACTCATGCCTGGTTGTGCAACGGCTGTTACGCAAGACAGAGCAGCTTCCAGTGTGATGAGAAGACTCGGGTTGCTGCACAAGAGAGAACGATCTGGCAGAGCGAGTGGACTGCAGATGAAAAACGGCAACAAAAGAAGAGAGAGCGAGAAAAAGTCGATATTATTCAATTCTTTCATCCACAGGCCAGCTGGCAGGGCAGGTTTTTGCTACAGGTCAACAGGTACAGAGAGGATGAAAACACGTGGGGCCAGGAAACCCTCATCTCATCAAGGGTCTCAAAGTGACAGGTGATAGGTTGAGACTGAGAGTAGAGTCTGGAGAGAATTGGGGAAAAGGCTGAATTGATTACTCATTCAATTACAATAATTAAGCGGCTACTTGAGGCACTCTGTCTTAACATGCTTTTTGTCATTTATTACTCTTTAAAAGAGGAAAAGAGGAGTCCTTAATTTCTCTTTAAGACAAAAAAGAGCTCAACAAGGGACACTTTTGTGTTCATGAGCATCATATTAATCACTGCGACCATATCAGCATCCGAACTGCTGGAAAAAGTGAACTGAATTTTGTGACCAGCGCACAAAAAAAAGCCAGAAACTTAAAAAAGTAAAAGGAGGTGCTCAGCCTTTAGACAAAACTATAAATTTTAGGAAGTATAATCTTGCTTCTTTTTGATTACTTTTACATTTCTTTTGACCTAACTTATCACCTTTTCATATTGATATAAAAAGAAAATTACATTACGTCAGGGTTTCCTAAACTGGGGTTAGTGAAGGAACTACAGGGGTACCCCCTGTAGTTCCTTCACTAATGATGAAAAGCTAATAATTAACTAAATATTAAAAACATTAATTTAACATAAATAAATAATTTAAAAATAAAATGTGGCCTCTTAATTTTAGTTTAAGTTTTAAATTAAAATGTAAGTTTTTAAATTAAAATTTAAGTTTTTTAATTAAAATTTAAAAGACAAAGAGAACAATTAGAGAAACTCAATAAATTATGAACAACTTACTGCCATTTTGTAAATAATATTAGTCAATAAAACCTGTAGTCTGGTTATGAGTATTTTAAAACATAATATAATATAATTATATACAAAACACAAATAGTCAATATAATTAATCTATGTACATCTGTGACTGCACATTAACTGAAGTAAATCAAAACTGAAAGTTTTATAAATTAAATTAATTGCACTAAGTGCAAATAGCAATAGGCGCTATTTACACTAAGAAATAAGATGCTATTTACACTAAGTGAAAATAGCGATATATTCTATTTACACCATGTAAAAGCAGTTTGCAAGAAGTGTAAATAGTAATTAGATGCTATACTTTATATTGGCAGATACTATTAGCACCTCAGTATTTTTGTACATTAACTGGATGCAATAATATCATAGAGTGTAAATGATTATTTTTATTAAAATTATTAAATGGATGCTGCCTTATTAGGAGAGTAAAAACCCTCCCTACACCTTACCCTAGCCCTACCCAATAAATACCTTTAATATTATTAAACACTCGTTAGGCAGTTTATTTCCATTTTTAGAGAAGAGCGAGCTTTGCAAAAGGCAGATTCGAACCCTCGTCGATCATCGTAAAAGCCAGGACTGCGAGCCTTACTCGCTATTGCTGCACCTCTGAAGGCGTGAATTCCATGTCTTTTTTTAAACTTGAGTGACCCAACCAGGCATTGGTGGGTGGAGCTAGTGTAAATAGCATTTGCCAACAAAGGATGCTATTTGCACGCTATATATACTGTACAGTGGTGGTCAGAATTATTGGCACCCTTGGCAAATATGATCAAAGATGACTGTAAAAATAAATCTGCATTGTTTATCCTTTTGATCTTTAATTCATAAAATTAGCAAAAATCTAACCTTTCATTGAAGGAAAATAATTGAAAGTGGGGGGGGGAAATCACATTATGAAATAAATGTTTTTCTCCAAAACATGTTGGCCACAATTATTGGCACCCCTAGAATTTGTTATGAGTAAAATATCTCTGAAGTATATTCCCATTCATGTTTAAATTTTTTTAGCACATCAGGGTGATCATGAACATGATATTGTCCAGCCATGACTCCCTGTTCCACAGGAGTATAAACATGAGGAAACACAAAGGTCAAATTCCCATAATCATTCATCACAATGAGTAAAACCAAAAAATATAGTTCTGATGTGCAGCAAAAGATTGTTGAGCTTCACAAAATAGAAAGTGGCTGTAAGAAAATAGCTAAAGCATTGAAAATCCCCATTTCCACTATCAGGGCAATAATTAAGAAGTTCCAATCAACTAAAGATGTTACAAATCTGCCTGGAAGAGGACGCGTGTCTAAATCGTCCTAATGCACGGTGAGGAGAGTTTGAGTGGCCAAAGACTCTCCAAGAATCACATCTGGAGAATTGCAGAGATTAGTTGAGTCTTGAGTCTCAGAAAGCCTAAACAAATTATCAAACAGCACCTACATCAATCCTCTGCTCTCATCCAGAAATAATCTCCAGCATATTCAGTTGTCAGACAAAACTGCAACTTCAAAAGGGACTGACTTCTATGGTCAGATGAAACCAAAAAAAAGAGCTTTTTGGCAGCAAACCCAGCAGATAGGTTTGGTGCACACATGGATAAAAAGTACCCCATGCCCACGGTTAAATATAACACTGGATCTTTAATGTTGTGGGCCTATTTTTGTGCTGGAGGTCCTGGACATCTTGTTCAGATACATGGCATCTTGGATTCTATCATATACTAACAGATAAAAATCAAAACCTGACCTCTTCTGCTAGAAATCCAATAATGGGCCGTGGTTGGATATTCCATCAGGACAATGATCCAAAACAAACATCAAAACCAACACAAAAATGTGTCACTGAGCACAAAATGAATCTTCTGTCATGGCCGTCCCAGTCCCCTGACCTGAACCCTAAAGAAAATGAGTGGAGTGAACTGAAGAGAAGAAGCACCAACATGGAGCTGGGAATCTGAAGGATCTGTAGGGATTCTGTGTGAAGGAATGGTCTCTGATCTCTTCTCAGGTGCTCTCCAAATTCATCAGGCATTATAGGTGAATATATATATATATAACGTAGCCTATTTGTAGAGCGTTCAGACCATCTTAGAATTAACATGAACTGCTGATTCATACAGTAGCCCAAATATCAAGTACACTTTGTTTTGTTACAGCTAAACTATAATTCATCTGAGTGGCTATTGAATGATTGTGATACGAATGACCTCTACCGGACATTATTCAACCATAAATCACATCAACACATAACAATCATTTACGCTCACTTCCTCAACCAAGCTGACCAGCTCTCACCATTAAGCATCATTAAGCAGATCAAAAACAGTCTCTTTTTGGAGTCAGGCATGGAAAATAAACTGTTAGCCTGTTCCTATTATCTAGAACAAAGACAACAAATCTGACTTCACTGCAACGATCTGAGAAATCATTCGGGGTGAAAAACAGCCGCCTCTCAGCTAGAGCGACTCCAATCACAGAAATCAAACCCCGATAATGAGGCAAGAGTCTCAATATCAGAGGCAACCACAGGAACAGTCAAATATTTGTTGCGATATGCCATCTGGAGAAAGATAGAGACAGATGATTCAGAAATATTAGAAAAAAATCGAAATAAGCAATTTTGTCAATTAACTTGTACCATAAACAAACTGCTGAGAGCTTTTAATTCAACTCAGCATGTCTAATAGATTCAAACCTCAGTAAAGGAAACTTGGTTAAAGTAAAATGAGCTAATATCGAGGAAAATTTCAAATGCTTCCAGATTTATGTAGATTGTCAAAAACCTTTTATTGCACCATGTTTTTTATAACCATTTCACCAAAAGTTGTATCATACTGATTTGAACAGTAATTGTAATAAAAGCAAATGGAAATCACATCTCCCACAGTGAGGCGACGGAGAGTCCCGTGCTAATGGACAGTGTACAGCTTGTCTTGCGCTGTTCTATCTGAAAACAGTAATGAGGCGTTTTGCTGATGATGGGTAGGTGGCAGAAACACAATGACTGGGCTCTGCTGACCGACTGCAGATGGGAAAAGGCCAAAACCCACACAAACAGATTGGGAGGCTGTGCTGGTTGGCAAGCAGACGGCTTAAAACTACGCTGGTTCTAAAGTGCGAGTCAACTGGAGATGGATCAATTTCGGGTGACCCGCAGAGCAACTTCTGTTGCACAGATTTATCCTCCATTGTGTGAGACAGTGCCTCATTTTGGCTTTGAGAGACTTAATTGGGTTATGATACAAAGCATTGTTTGAAGGAGACATATGGGGAAGTGTTCACGCAGGCACAGACTAATGCAACAAAACCATTTTCTACTGTTTTTTGCTCAGCTTGTTCTTCTTATTAGAGGTATTTGCCAATGAAAACGTCACAATTGTTGTTGCTCATACAGTACAGTAAGGTTAGGGATTTGAACAGCATGTACAACCTGCACCGTTTGTGCTCCGAACATGAATGATACTTCAAATCATGCGGCTTGTTGAAGAGAGGTGTGCTATTACTGTCCAGAGCAATCTGAATTTTTCTTTTCACCTGGTAGGCCATAAAGCAAGTGGCATTTACTTACACTGAAGGGACCCGAGCCGTAACGGTGTAGATACATGCTAAAACCATGTTGAACACTGCAGAAACTGCGTAGCAACCACCTAGAACACCCTAGCAACAGAAAACTATTCAGAACAATTTAGCAATCGCATAGCAACTACTGTTGGAGTGAGTTTTGAGCAAGCAACACTTACATTTACTTCAGAAAATGTAAAATATATCTAGCTAATACGATCACTTTGCGGCTGAAGTCAGGTCTAACATGACCTGAATTTTTAATAGCAGCCTATAAAAATGGGGAGTACAAGAGATTCTTAGCCTGTCAGTATGATATTCTGGCAGAATCCGAGGACCTGAAGTGAGTGAGAAGCAATTAGAAGGTGGAATATAGCCCAGCACAGAGAGGTATATTTTAGGAAAGGTTACAGCTGATGGGGGACACGTCTTAAGGACATTAAGGAAGATTGGCCACTTCTTCTTGGTTCACTGATCCAATTGCATATTAATATTTTTGATTTCACTATTATTCCAATATCCTTCAATGAGATTGGATTGTAATATCGGAGTGCCCTCCTCTGGATGGAAAACAGTATCATGACTGCACACTCAGGCTCGATGGCAGTATATCAAACCATAACCAATCTGATCTGAATCCACCGTGACATTAAGGAATAACTTATAGCTCTATTTCCCAGCTTTTGAAGTTGATCTCATAAAATGTGTCAAAAACACACAGAGAGACAGACCTGGTATTAAATTAACTAGATGTTAAAGAGCTTAAAATCACTCGTCGCAATAAAGAGCATGATATCTCGCTGTTAAAACATTAAATCAAAGCTTTTACAGTAAATCCCAACATCATTCGGTATTTTTAAGTTGCCTTTCCCCCCTTCTGCCATCATGAGAACACAATCTCTGACTGCAGTATCTATAATACGTTGAACTAGATGCCATGCACACTCAAAACACAGATCTATCTGCAATTAACTGCAAACGCATAGTGGCAATTAACCCTATAGAGCGTAATTAACACTTTTGCTGGTATAAGGCACTAATTTTACAGCATTTTAATTAATGTAGGTCTCCATCTGACAGACTGTGTTATTTGCCATCTCACCCTTTCGTAATGAACACAGAGCAAAGCTGCAAGGGTCATGTTCTGCAGGCATGACATCTAACTTCATATCTTTGTATTATCAAGACTATTTACAGTCTTTCCTCATTGACTGAGCACACAAAACCAAACACTAGGATATGTTAAAACTCTGACAAAACACATTCAGATACAGCAGTACAAAAACGCAATGGTCCGTCACACCTGAAACGATTTTTATCTCCTATTCAGATTGCGAGTCTGTCTCCTGCTGGTTTACCATTTCATCTCACATCTATCATCATTAAAAGCTGCCGCTTCTTATATGCAAACTGTCCTCTGCTAAATCCATTTTGTTCTATTTACTGAGTACTCTGCTCATACTCATACTCTGACATACCAATAAATATTTAGAACTGTTTGGATCAAGGGACAACTGATAGTCAAGCTTGTATTTGCATGGCCACCTCACTGTAATCGAGAACACAAACAGTTCAGAGAGAACAAGTAAACATCAGTTTGTTGCATATATAACGGGTAGAACAGCACAACAGTCGAGTTCCAGAAGTAAACGAGAACACAAACAGTTCAGAGAGAACAAGTAAACATCAGTTTGTTGCATATATAACGGGTAGAACAGCACAACAGTCGAGTTCCAGAAGTAAAAATCCCATTTATTTTCTCCATAGAGATACTGATGTTCAACAATAAAATATAAACCTTTCAAAACAGACCTACTATGAGCTCTGAGGTTGTTAATGGATGATATATGATTCTTTAGAAACCGTAAGTGTGTTCAGTCGAATTTAATTGCAAAATTCCCAGTGAAGAACTAAACTGCTAACATAATTCTGAAGACACCAATTGCTGTTACCATGAACATAAATCGAGGTAGAAGAGATCCACTCATGAACACACAAATTATTATTTTGAAATAAACTTAAATTATTGCTTTTATATGTATACATTTATAGTTTTATATTGTACTATTAAATTTGATTCATTTGCATAATTCACAATGCTTCATAAGATGAGTAGATAAAACAAAGTTACACAACTGCTCAAAAGCTTGCGTTAAGATTTAAAAAAAAAAATTTGAAAGAAGTCTCTTCTGCTCACCAAGGCTGCATTTATTTGATCAAAAATACAGTAAAAACTGTAATATTGTGAAATATTATTACAATTTAAAAGAACTGTATTCAATTCTAATAAGTGGTCAAATTGATTAATCGCATTTAATCACATCTAACATAAAAATGTGTGTATACACACACACACACACACATTATATATTTACAGACTTTTATGTTGGATGCGATTAAATGCGATTAATCAATTTGACCGCTGGTTAATCATGATTAGTTGATTTGACAGCACTAATTCTAATACATTTTTAAATTTATTTTATTTTTGTGACGGAAAAATGTGAATTTTGAATTTTCAGCATCATTACTTCAGTCTTCAGTGTCACATGATCTTTCAGAAATCATTCTAATATGCTGATGGTGCTGCTCAATAAATGTTTTTTTTATTATTATTATCAATGTTGTAAAACAGTTGTGCTGCTTAATATTTTTTGTGGAAACCATGATACATTTATTTCAGGATTCTTTGATGAATAGAACGTTCAAAAGAACAGCATTTATATGAAATAAAAATTCTGAAATATAAACAAATGTAATGTACTTTACTGCCATGTTCGATCAACTTAATGCATTCCTGCTGAATAAAAGTATACATTTTTTTAAAGTACTTTTTTGTATTTTTTTTTACTTTAAACTTTATTAGTTTCATTAATTAATTTATTTTTTTCGTTAGTTCAAAGTTTGTGTTGCAGTCATTCATCTTAGAGTTGGATGATTTAGAAATCTTTACTTTTTTTGCCATTTTTTTTTTNTTTTTTTTTTTTTTTTTACTGTTTTTTTTTATATATATATAGCAGAGAAGATGAATGGGAAGTGGGGAACAATACTTCAGGAACCAAGGTGCTGAAAATGTGGGCGTCACAGTTGCGCTCCACAGCCAAAGACTCTTTAAAGGAGCCCCACACAAAAATTTTCACCTGAAGTCCACTTATAATGGTAGTGAAGGTTTCTTGCAACAAAAGTCAAGGTTTCTTGTCAAAAGGGAGAAAAAAAATACATGATCATTTTCTGCCCTCTCTCAGACCCTTAGAATTTTACAGGCTCTTTTACACATCTATATGTAAATGATCTCTGTTATTATTGGCTAGCTTTGCAGATGAAAAACTTCCAGAGAGCAACAAAAAATCATTTTCAGTGATATACCTCTCTCTTTAAACCTCTCATCAACCTTCCTATATGGAATGATGAAGCATTACCCACTAACGTCGGTCACTCTGTGGGTGATAAAAAAATGTCAGTCTTACCTTCAGGAGCGTCTGCGTCACATATCTTGGTGATGGCAGCAGAGTGATTGCCCTGTGATGAGTTTGCTGTGGGCACTGGGGTCTGGTGACAAAAATAAGCCCAAAACAATAAGACCAATCTGATCTATGGAATATGACTCTAAATGCAAGAAAGTGAACCAAATGCAATATGCTTTCATTTTTTTTACATGAGGATATGTAAAACATTAGCAATGATTTGTCTTTTTTCATGCTCACCTTACAACTTACTACCTTCTAGGAGTAATTCACAAGACAGTTTTGTGCACATTATTTCAGTATAAAAAAAATCATATTCACCAACTACCCACAATCCAGTTTAATAGCCTTGCAGTATTTAAATTAAGTCATTGTCAATCTTTTCAATGCCTCCTTTCTACTTAAATTAGACTCATTATACTGCACCTTATTAACACAACTCTTCTATATTCCTGGTACAATGATATGTATGTGAATGGCTCCATTAGCGTTAAAGGGAAGTAAAACTGGCAGTAAAAGCTATTTCAAGGATGTTTACATTGATAGCAGTAGTAATTCATCAGATGATGGAGAAGAGCATTAAACCTGCCATACATGCAAACATGTGGTGTTGTCGAGAACACTTTCGTAATTTTAAAGAGCTAATTTATAATTGAACCCAACTGGCATAATTCCTTTAGGAAACTGGTGCTGAAACAACACAGACTAGAGTGAGTATAAACAACACTTATATTTCTAGAACCCTCTCTTACAAGAATACTGATAACAAAGCAAAGCAAACAAAGTTCTGACTGACTCATTCTGCATAATTTCATATGACACGTACTAATTATAAGAGGCAGACTGACTGATTTATAAGCTTTTTGGGTTATTACATTATAGGAATGTGTTCAGTGTGTACAGTTTCGATTAAACATTCCATGTGCTTCGAGATAATGCACTGCTGTTTATGCTAGATGAAACGAGTAAACCTCGTTTGTTTAAAAGTACATGCATGAACTACACTGCTCAAAAAAATTTAAGTGGAACACTTTTTAATCAGAGAATAGCATCAAGTCAGTTAAACTCCTGGGATATTGATCTGGTCAGTTAAGTAGCAGAGGAGGTTGTTAATCAGTTTCAGCTGCTGTGGTGTTACTGAAATTAACAACAGGTGCACAAGATGGGCAACAATGAGACGACCCCCAAAAGAGGAATGGTTTTACAGGTGGAGGTCACTGACATTTTTTTCCCTACTCATCTTTTCAGACTGTTTTTCACTAGTTTTGCATTTGGCAAGGGTCAGTGTCACTACTGGTAGAATGAGGTGATACCTGGACCCTACATCCGACGCCACCAGGTTGCACCGCAGACTGTCCAGGAGCTCAGTGATGCCCTGGTCCAGATCTGGGAGGAAATACCCCAGGACACCATCCGTCATCTCATTAGGAGCAAGTCCCAATGTTGTCAGGCATGCATACAAGCTGAGTACTGAGTACCATTTTGAGTTGCTGCAATGAAATTTCAGCAAAATGGACTAGCCTGCTGCATATTTTTTTTCACTTTGAATTTCGTGTCTTTGAATTCAGTCCTCTGTAGGTTGATCATTTTAATTTCCATCAAATGATGTGGCATCCTTTCGTTCCTAACACATTACTCAGTCCATATCAGTATAGATATCCAGCATGATATTTTTCCCCATTGAGATCTGATGTGTTTTCAGAGTGTTCCTGTAATTTCTTTGAGCAGTGTATATGGGTTAGTGTAATTATGAGTCAAATAATTAATTTTATACATAAATTATGCTTGCAGAAACCTGATTCATCCTGTCTCCAGATTTATAAGTCTCCACATTTAATATTACATGAATTTAGAAGTGATCCTATCCTGGTCTTATTGTGCAGGATTCATTCATTTATCTATCTAGTATACTCATACTTAAATACTTTATGCACTATTATTTATTTATACAATACAAATATTTTATCATACTATTGCAGCTGTATTACCAGTGACTGATTTTGATTTAGATTTTTTGAGGGGAAATTTTATAAGCCTAAAATACACTTTCCATCTGCTGCTGTCTCACTTGGTGTGCCAAAATT
>RJVU01065935.1:3215796-3234164 GCA_003731715.1 Anabarilius grahami | reverse complement strand
AAAAATGTTATGAATAATATATATATATATATATATATATATATTATTCATAACATTTTTAATACGCATATTTGCAACGCATCCAGGCAGCTATTTCGGGCATCCAAGACCAAGTCCTATCTATTTGAATGGGGGAATCCTGAAATCTCAAAAACTGCTTGGCAAACTGACAATTAAAGCTACAGTTCGTAAAATCTGCCACTTGAGGGCGCACTACCAAAACAATAACAATCGCGTGGTTTGATGACGCTAAGAAGGTGCGTGGAATGATGGGATTTGTTGTCTTCTACCCAACCGCTGACGGCCATCAATCAGACGGAAAGATAAATCATGGATTTAACGGATGAGGTAAAGTTTTATAAATGTTGTGTTTGATGTCATAGTTTTATTATATTGAATTAGACCCGAGTAATGGAAGGTTTACATCGAAATTTTCAGTCATAGATGTTAGAATGTTTGTCCAATTCGATGGTGTGGTACAGCACAGTTTCAAGTGTTCAAATCAATAATAATAAATGTTATTTTGAACTTACCAATATCATTTGCAATAATAATTGATTCATATTTCTGTATAACACTAACTGACTAACTGTATTTATTTACATTGTTTAACTTGTCAGGTGAAATAAGGCAGTGTAAATAAATCAGTAAATAACCAAATGCAATAACACTGCACCTGCATAAACTTTAGTCTTCAAGAAAACACATTTTTAATATATAAAATAAAGCATGATGAATTGCAACTTCATTATGACCTAAGAATATGCACTTCACATAGTTATGTAAACTATTAAAAACATTTGATATATTTTAAATTGTATATAAACGATTACCACTTGTTCAACAAATATATACACTCGTGTACATTCAAACACAATAAGTGGGCATACATAGCAAACGCGAGTTCAACGATTTGCGCAAGTAGATTACATACAAAGTCAATGCAAAGACGCAATCAGACTATGGATCAGACGCGTCCTCGCGCGGGTCTAGAGACGCGATGCCCCGCGTTTGGCGTGTATGCCTCTTGTCCCAAACTCTTCTTGGGTCGTTTGGTTGGCCCGTACGCTTTCGTTTACGGGAGCTGTCCTTGTCGACAGAACCAGCGGCAGATGGTAAACAGTAATTATGTTCCATAAATAAGTAACACAATCCACCATAAAACGTGCAAGAAGTAAATAAGGAACTGCTTGAAGCAAGCTAGTGGTTTGCTGGACGCTAGACACTACTTCCGCATTTGTCCACGACACTGTTGTCATGTGGTTTCTACGTCAGTAAAGGCGGTAACAAAGGGTAACTGACGTCATTGACAGGAGACTGCACTGCCCCGTGTCACTGTTTAGAATGGGAATTTTCTCATGATTTAGAAGTAGTTGAAAACATTAGAGATATTGTTAGTAATCAGCTGGACAAAATATATAACACTAGCCTAGTGGTTTTTGGATATTTTACTGCAAAAATATTACATATTGTACCTTTAAATAACATATTTCAAATCAGCAACAAAATCTGACATGAACTGTCCCATTAATGTTGTTTCTTATGCTCAAATAGCGAATGTAAATTTGCAGTCCTAAGTGTGAGTCTCAGGTTTCAATGGGAACTGGAGCTTTTAAGGGCAGCTACAGTGATACAATGACTTTATCAATTAGCATTTGGCTCTTTTACATAGAAGGCGGGACGTATTCAGCCATATTGCGTGTTGCAGTTTTTCCCATTCATAAGTAATAGGAGTGAACCATCTTTCTATATCGATAGTCTTTGCTAAAAATTCAGTACAATACTCTTGCCAGCGTGAAATCGTAAAACAGGTGAATGAAGATGAAAAAGAAAGAACATGTTGTGACTCACCCGTATCCAGAAGAACCAGATCCCCATGTTACGGATCCCAGCCATAGAGGTGAAGACAAAGTACATGGTGATGGTGGTGATGAGAACATAGTCCAGTGGGAAAACCTGATGGAGGAAGAGAAACATCAACCAGGTCTGGACAGCAAGCTCTGTTTCAGCCATTCACAAGGGATACAAAACTGTCACTATTCATCTACACACACAACAAACACTTTTCAGGCCTCAGTGTCAACTAAAAGAACTATTAACCCGACAATGAAGATGGCCGGAAGGCCATGATAGTGCTGTCTGCTTTCAGTGCCTTTTCCTTGTGTACCGGAGTGTTTTTTAGAGTAAGTGATGCATGTTTCACAAACCACACAATGCTGGAGGCACAAAGGATATATTTACACTCACACTCTCAGTGGTGGCCTAAAATACTGCCACTCCTGTGCGAGAGATGTATCGCTTCACAACTCTGAGGTGATCTTTCAGCAATTCCGACTATTTTCAATGCATTTCATCTCAAAAGAGCCACAGGAAGTACATGGCAGAACTGTTTGAAAGTCAAGCTAAAAATGGTCCTCCATTTCCTGGAAGAGTTGCTGGCTCGTACAAATGACAAAGCCTCTTCCGTTGGCAGCTTGTCCTCCATAACTCCACTGGAGCTGAAATGCTTTTGTGAAATAAGCAAAACACACTGACCTTACCTGCTGCCCTCATATCGAGGATGGAATATGGTCAATGACATCATGAAGCACAAATTAGAAATGTTTCTGGAAGCATGAGCAATAATTCTCTGGCCTGCATGTCTTATCTCTCTGCAAATTACTTTTCTTTTTCCCTTTTTATATGGCCTAATTGCTGAAATCAATGGTCTGGATTCCTGAACAATTTGGTTTAATCAAGCCATCTTAAGTAGCGAGTGAAACAAGCGATCATATTTTATTCAAGCACATGGAAACTGATCATTGCTCTACTTGAAGAAGATTGAAGGATTTGAAATCTCTTCCAAAAGCACTAAAGGATGAAAATCGTACTTATTCGTACATATTCGTAAATGGCACTTAATTCAGAGGTCATCACATCTTTTTATGCGACAAGCCGCCACAGACCAAGTGCCAAACTGTTCAGGGTCTTATATTTCATTTTGGGATTTGTACATTGTTGTAATTGCAGATTGTGGTATTGTGGTTATGTGGCATCACATTTCTTAGTTTCTTCTTCGAAGAGCTAACTAGATGAAACCACAACTGTCAAGCATTATGAACATAAGACATACAGTCTTGAAATGTTTTTGAATCTGATCAAGGTAAATGTTTAGTCAGATCTAGTGAAATACAAATCCAAAACTTGGAGATACGGTCTTGATTGTAACCTGTCTCACAACACTAAAAAATAAAGTGANAAAAAAAAAAAAAAAAAAAAAAACTGCTTTGGTATTTCACTGCCCATTCAAATCCATATTACATTCAAATCTAATCAATACATACTCAATATTCTGCTACCCAACCCTTACCCAATAGTTTACATTGTATTTGGGTTTATAATGAAACATAATATTTTTTATTTAATTTAACATTATTTTTTATTATAAAAATAAAGTATTATTTTTAATTAATGCTTAACTTGTTAAAATATTTAGCATTTATTAATAAATCTGTGTATGTATTTATTTATTGATTAATAATTTCGGTAGTATCAGTATTTCAGTATTTAATTGATACACACTGAGTAACACTGTTAGAAGGCAGTCAATTTCACATTTATAGTACTCCAAAAATGTCTATAATCATTCAAGGCCTAACATATGTATTATATTTATTGTTGATATATTATAATAAATGCTCAATATTCTTTGAGGTCTACAGCTACAGCAATACGGCCCAATTAGAGGCAGTTATTTCATGATGTACACTACCTGCCAAAAAAATGTTTGGACACATGACTGAATTTATGTTTCTCATGATGTTAAAAACCTTTTGATCAGACATTTTTTGCTTATATACTTGAAATGAGTTTTGCAAACAAATAAATAGTGCTAGCATGCACTACCGTACAAACCTTTTTAAAGAAATTAATACTTTTATTCAGCAAGGACAAATCAAATTGATCACAAGTGCCAGTAAAGACAATTATAATGTTATAAAATATTTCTATTTCAAATGAATGCTTTTCTTTCGAACTTTGAAATAAGAATCCTAAAAATAAAAATGCATCACAGTTTCCATAAAAACAAGCAGCACAACTGTTTTTAACATTGATAATAATAAGAAATGTTTTTTGAGCAGCAAATCAGCATATTAGAATAATTTATGAAGGATCATGTGACACTGACGACTGGAGTAATAATGCTGAAAATTCAGCTGTGCCATTACAGGAATAAGTTACATTTTAAAACATTAAAATAGAAAACAGATATTTTAAACTGTAATAATATTTCACAATAATACCGTTTTTACGGTATTGTTGTTCAAATACTATTACACAATATTACCATTTATTGTATTTTTGTTAATTTCTTTCTCTCACAATATTACTGTTTTTACTGTGTTTTTGTTTAAATATAATTTCACAATATTACTGTTTTATTATATTTTTGTTCAAATAATTGAAACAGCCTTGATGGTGAATGTGTGGGGGGTAACTAATTAAAAGTAATGAGAGTTACGTAATCAGATTACTTTTTTCAAATAACTAGGTAAATTAACGCATTACATACTAGTTACTTTTTCAAATAAGTAACGCAAGTTACTTTTGTTTCACATTTATAGACTGACAGCTCTTCTGTCCCCATGTTGAGAGCAGAGGTCGCGTTAACCGAAAATGGTCTGTCATTGACGGAATTAGTTTTTTATCAATGACGGAAAAATCTGAAGGCCGACCATCACGTTGACAGATTACACTGAGGGTGATCTATTGTAAATTGTAACTGTAATTCCCACCCCTGTCCAGTTGGTGGCAAGTGCGCTCCAATGTAGCAGCAGAGCACTGGATCCAGAACAAAAATTAAACTGGCACAAATCTTTTGCTATGCTTTTGATAACGCACAGGCGAGTACCCAGAAGCTACAACGATCTATGACGCCACATTAAAGAGTGCCAAAACGGTATTTAATGCTTGAATTTCTTAATTAAATGGACAGAATTTGAAATCTGAGACTTTGTTCTATATCAAAAGCAAGCCTATTGCGATTTATTGGTTGGGAGGTGCACTATGTAGGCTACTGTTTATTCATCAACTGAAAACAGCATATAGCCTACCAAAAGATCGACTGGAATTTACAAATCGATATTGGTCTTATTAATGTGACCAAAACAGCAAGGACACATTTGAATTGTTTATTAATAAAGTAATGTTTTCTGAATCAGTGTCGGCGGCAAAGATGAAGTTGACATTACTGACTCTCATTATCTCCTCATAGTGGACGCGCCTAGAGAGAGAATGCACATTTCATTCGGTTTATTCTACATAATCAAGAGTAGCCTATTTCTTTTCGTTTTGAATTATTTCATTTTCGTTAAAGTAGATATTTAAAGCTTTCTATAAATATATTTGTCTGTGACTGTAAGGCAAGCAGCCGCTGAGTTTCGGTTCATTTAGCCTGTAAGACGCGTTCCAGTTCACGCGCCAGTGATCGCGCCCGCGCCTCCATGTCATGATTATATTTTCTGCTATATTTGCTTCTTATTTATTACATCCAGGCAATTGGTTAATGAAACATTGATTAAAATTAAGATACAATTTTTACAAAACGAAATTCACTTTAAAGAAAGGCTTTCTAAAAAACAAAACTTAATGAATTGGTCAAAATCATGTCTGACACACTCCATGTCTCCCGATATATTGCGCATCTTATGATGCATCTTATTCATGCTGTTCACTTTTCATAATCAAATAGATGAATTTAAAACATAACATAGGACTATTTAAACATAAATATGAAACTACGTTTTCTTTAATGGCTACCAACACGTATAGCCTATAGTACAGTACAGAGAAATTTCACATCTGAATTAAATATGAATTAAATTTTCATACTTTAATTATAATAACACATTTAATTGCAGTTTTTCAAATGTGAACAAAAATAAAAGCAATTAAATGTGTTATAATTAAAATATGAAAATTAAAATGACGGATAATAATAGATTATGAAGGATTTTTTACGACCCTGTCCATCAAAATGACGGACAATGTTAAAGTCTAACACAACCTCTGGTTGAGAGATATCAGAAGTGCAGAGGTGTGCAAATGCAAATGCAAACTCAGAATATTACACAAACATGCAATAATTAAATGTTAAATAATACAAATATACTTTATGTATTTAAAGGATTACTTAACTTTCAATATATTGGCAGTGAGCGATACCAACGAGTACGAGCTGAAGAAAGTGTTTCCATCCACATCCATCCATCATAAGCGTACTTCACACGGCTCCGGGTGGTGGGGGGTTAGTAATAAAGACCTTCTGAAGCGAATCGATGTATTTGTGTAAAAACAAAATATCCATATTTAACAAGTTATAAAGTAAAATATCTAGCTTCCACCAGACCGCCTTCTGTATTCAACGAAGAAAGTGTTAAAGCTAAACTGACGCAACGCAAGTTCACGCTTTCTTCGTAAGTTGAATATGGAAGGCGGTCTTGCGGAAGCTAGATATTTTACTTCATAACTTGTTAAATATGGATTTTTTTTTTTTACACAAATGCATCGCTTTGTCTCAGAAGCACTTTATTAACCCTGCGGAGCCGTGTGAAGTACGTTTATGATGAATAGATGCGGATGGAAGCACTTTCTTCAGCTTATACTTGTTGGTATCGCTCACTGCCATTATAAAGCTCGGATGCGTCAGGATATTCATTAATTTATCTCAGATTGTGTTCATCAGAAAGAAGAAAGTCATATACAACTAAGATGGCTTGAGGGTGAGTAAAGCTTGGGGTAATTTTCATTTGAAAGTGAACCAATCCTTTAATCTCACTTTATTAACTAATGTCTTTGCTACTTATTATTATTAAACATCACATTTGTGTTTTATTTTTTGTTTTTATTGCTCTCGTAAGTGTTAAACTTTCTTCTCCTGCGTCTTATTCTTTTGCAATTGAGAATGTCAGCACAGCTAAATGGTTTGTTTGAGCTGTGCCTTCTACTGTACAGGAGTGAGTTTGCATTTTCTTCAGCCAGAGGCTTTTTTATTTCACTTTTGGTGTGAAAGGGGCTTTATATTTGCCAAAAATATAAGTTTTTGTTTTGTTTTTGTTATTAAAAAACAAACCAGCAAGCCCAGCCCAGGTGAGAAAAAGTAATGCAAAAGTAAAGTAACGCACTACTTTACATAAAAAGTAACTAAGTAATGCAATTAGTTACTTTTTTAGGGAGTAACGCAATATTGTAACACATTACTTTTAAAAGTAACTTTCCCCAACAATGCATAGGAGACTTCTCAACTTCAGTACAAAAACATTTTAAAAAATATTACCAACCCCAAACTTTTGAGCCGCTGTGCATAAATTTCTTTAGAAAACTACATTTAAAATTCATTTAAAATTTACATTTAAAAAAAACAATTTGCTGTTAATCTTTGTTAGAAAAATTAGAAAAGGTTGAAAAGCAGAAAAGCAGCTAACAAGGGACAAGCACTTATGTAAAGCTCTTCAATACTGCTTTAAAAAACAGCATTTGGGTTGCCCCTCATGAAGTTTTTTAACATTTAATGGTCACTACATAATTTTTATACTTTCCCTTTTGTGTTATTTTATAGTTTTAATAGCTTTCATACCATTCAAAAATGAAGAAATAGTAATAAGAAAGAACGAGTAGGTGTGTTCAAACTTTTGACTGACAGTGTGCACTTGCCAATTAGAGAATCACGCATTTCTCACTGCTGCTAGTCTCGGCAGAAACTGCCTACGGTGAGCAGATTGCATTCTTCACATCTCTTGCGACACATCCACGGCCGCTACTAAGTGTCGTAGTAAAACCAAAGCGAACAATGCATTCCATTTCTGGCACTTTCTCCTCCCGAGTCATTACACAACTATGGTTGCACACAACTGCCACTGGTACTTGAGGACA
Organism: Anabarilius grahami; assembly: GCA_003731715.1. NCBI lineage: Eukaryota > Metazoa > Chordata > Actinopteri > Cypriniformes > Xenocyprididae > Anabarilius > Anabarilius grahami. Next base: position 3,226,253 of record RJVU01065935.1, on the reverse strand, counting down.
CAAATGTGATTCTGAGACAAAAGAGAGAATGCTGCTCACCGGTTGCAGCGCCAGCAGTAGCTCATTAAGAGGGTTGGTTAAGTTGGTCCCAAAGATGATAAATCCAGTGCTGATACCAGCTGAATGTAAAGCTTTATCCAGACTGCAACAAGACAAACACATTTAACAACATCATCACATAAGAGACTGAATTAAAAACATCATTAACCACAGTTCTCCATGGTCTGCTATAGAATGATGGTAAATTATTGTACGTGTGAGCTAAATTAGAGCGCTGCAGGTGTTGATGAATATGTGTGTACAATAACAACAGATTTATGTTTACTCCAGCACTGAATCAATGTGTCCCTAAATTGCACTGTGCTCTAAGGGGACGCCATTCTTCCTGTGCTTTTCAATTGAGTGAGTCATTTGCTGGTAACATGTGAATGTGTGTATGTAAGAAAGACAGGAGTAGAGTCTGCAATCAGAGTGACATTTCGTGCAGGTTGATGGAACTTACTTGGAAATAAACAAGGTCACAAAGAACAAAAGGGCCACCAGGATGAAGAAGACCCCGAGCAAGATCTGACAAGACATAAAAAGAGACAAAGTTACAACAGTGTTAGACAAGGTAATTTAAAAGTTTACTAACTTTACTTTAGAAACAATCCTTAAAAAAAATATAAGATAATATCCCAAATTCTGTTACCTCAGTAAAAAATTTACAGATTAAAAAAAAGGCTGTTTATTTGATCAAAAATCCAAACCCATATGACCCTTTTTCTACCATTTGGAAAATAAAGAATGTACTGGTTGCTTGTTTCTTTGCCATTATAATGAATGGGAAAAGAGCAAAAAAAAAAGCTTCACAAAGGATGGAAAAAGTTGTATAAAATTATCATAAAAGTAGTCCATATGACCACTATATTCCAAGTGTTTTGCAGTCATACACGGATATAGGATAGGTGTTCAAACAAAGCTATCATATAGCTTTAAAAGATTTAAAATACAGAGACATATGAACTACTTTTATGAAATTTTGATTGTGTTGTGTGTCATTGTGGATCCTGAAAGCCCCAGTATTCATTTAATTTATAAATACTGAAAAGAGTTGCTTGGATATTCTTCAAACAATTTGAAGAAAGATAGTTGAGACATGAGATTGAGTAAATAATGACAGAATTTTAATTTTAGGGTGAACTTTGCCTTTCGCTTTTACACAGTGTTTGGACATAAATGTGTGTCGGCAGTGTGTGTACACAACCACCCTATAATGATAAAAATCCACCCATCCCTTTTTTTAATCCCCATAAATCATAAGCTGTGTCTCAGAACAAGCCGTTATCATTTTCTGCATGCACTTTATTACAGTTCATCTGAGTTGTTTTACAGATATAAAGTTTACCGGTTTATTAAGCACCCCTCCCGAAAAGGCATAAGAGTCTGTATATATTTGTTTACTATAGTTATAACTTTTTGTGAAAATCACTGTATAAGCTGATGATAATGCAAGGGAGAGGGAAAGTTTATGGATAAGACTTTAATGCGCACTTCATGTACTGTGTTCAGCTCTTACGGTGATTTTCTGGAGTGAAAACGGACGCTTTATCTTTTGTGTGATGTACAATAAACTTCATAAAACTTGTCAGTAAAGTTTTGGCCATCATTCGGATGGGGTCCGCTACAACAGGCTTGTACTAAAGCAAGATGACAACAAAGTTATAACTGTAATTAGACTAAACTATACCTGTACTGTCTCCATGCAGCATATATTCTCTGGCTCTGTAGGCATCATTGTCCGACTCCGGTTCGAACAAATAAGGCTGAACACCGGTGGTGACAATTTCTGACAATTTCAGTGCATGAGATTGTCCTGTTTTGTTGTTGAGTGAGCTCTTGAAGATCCGCCCTCTTCTTAAAAGGGGGCCAGGGGCAGCAGCTCATTCTCAGACACACACAAAAATGGCATGTTTTCACTCATCCCCCAAAAGTGACAATTTTAACATGCTATAAAAAATGATCTGTGGGGTTTTTTGAGCTAAAGCTTCACATACACACTCTGGGTACATCAGAGACTTATTTTACATCTTAGAAAGTGAAAGTGAAAGTGAAAGTGAAGTGACATGTGGCCAAGTATGGTGACCCATACTCGGAATTTGTTATTACATTTTTTATTATTAAAAAGGGGCATAATAGGTCCCCTTTAAATGAATCAGTAAATTGATTCTTTTGAAGCAGTTTACTGAAATGTACTGTCTGCACTGCACTGATTTACAAACTCACTAGAAAGTATACACAAATATACACTTCAGCACCAAATGTTTATGCAGAAGACTGAATCTCTCAATTGGTCCATCATGTGTAACCCAGAGGTTGTGTCACTTTTTACACATGGCCATATGGTGTGGCCCACCTCAGCCTGACACAGTTGCCAAGAGCAATATGGACAACATGGTCACAAGCTCTCTAAATAAGGAACAGACTGAACTGCAGAGGATAGAGTAAATGAACAAAGACGGAGACACAAATACTCACAACCCACAAAGCAAAACAAAACCAATATGCCAGACTGAACGGCTGCCTTTGACTGGCCTCCCGGAGCTCACGTCTGCTTGACTTGACTTGAGGGAGTAAACAAAACCCTGACGTGTGCAGTAATCATTCCAGATTTTCACAAAACAAAGTAAGAGAGGTGGCAAAAAAAAACTGTCTATATGTCTGCCTGTCTACCCATCCATCTACCTATTTATTGATACACACATCTATCTATCTATCTATCTATCTATATATCTATCTATCCATATATCCATCTATCCATCTATCCATCCATCTATCCATCCATCTATCCATCCATACACATTTTAAAGCAATTCCTGCATAATAATACAGAAACAATGAGTGCAACATGGATCTTTCACAATTACATTAACATCATCATTTTATGCTATAATTACATAACTAGCAATGTTTAGACCAAAAAAATGCTGATACCGACTTTGAATACTTACGAATAACCACTAAAGCAAGTGACATTCTCATTGGACACACATTTCCCTCAAGAACAATATGACAGATTGTGAACTGTACCGAGAACATAGATTTGTAAATGAGCGTGAATCTGCCTCCGAGACATAATCTATAACTAATTCAAACGAATGACTGCGAGTTATTAGTGATGCTAGAAATACGCTTTGTGGTTAAAAACACAGCTGGAGCTATTCTAAGAGTATATTAGGAATTTATGTCTCAAGCTGTTGCTGTAATACCGGTAATAAACGCTCGCAGTTATATCTGTAATAACCGTGACAGCCAGAGCTTTAACTTTACAGAAAGGAGTACATTAATAACAACAAAAGTTACAGCATCAAGCAATTCATTATTCAGCATGCCTTCAGCTACACAACAATACCACAGACTTCAATACACACCATAAACACTGCTACCATAAGTCATGTATGCCTGTTTCAAGTCCCTTTAGGATGGTACCTACATAAGTCAACATGTCTGAAATTTTCTTATTCCCCTTAGAGAGGTCTGGTGGACTATCGAAGACGTTTCCACAAGCATCTACTCAGCATGTCCAAAAAAAAAAAAACTGAAATAATATCACAAATATGAGAAATAAAGATGCAATATGTAAAGGAACAGCCATAAACAGCAGCAATAAAGTGTTCAGGATGCTTATTTGTGCTAAAGAGGGTCCAGAAACAGTTAACGGTCTCATTTCTTTGTTTATTTTACACTGTGTGCATATTAAAGCTCTGTTCTGCAGTGGCTTGTTTCTGCATGTTGGGCCATAGTGAACTGCTCGAGGCCCCTGGCAGTCAGATGCCCCTGGTCACATTGGCCCAATTCATAATCGTCCTTCCTCTGAGCTTTGCCAAGGGCTGCTTTATCAGTGCATTACGGGAGAGATTTTTTTAATATCCTTTAAATGATAATGAAATCCTCTGTAGGTATCACACTCGCTCAGGCTTCATAAACAGGTTTATTTCATTTTATAATTGGGCTCGCGACCACCTGCCACTGCCGTCATACCGGGGTCTGCAGGGGTTCTAATGTGCAAACCTCTTGACATGAGTGAAACAGCGCGTATATCTACTACAGCTCTATGGTTACATGCGAACTGCCATGATGACTATATGTAAAGTATGCAATATAGATTCAATGTGCTCACAAAGGGAGGAAATACATGCAATTTGCATGGTAAGTGTTGTGTTTCATCTTCTCGGGGCTCATTAAAACACCTAAGCACCTCCTATACACCACTTTCAATTTTCCAAACCAATTTCCACTGAAGATGAAACAGTAAACACAATAATTAAAATCAATCAAAGTTAATCAATCAATCTGATACAGAATTTAGGTCAATTAACCTGCTCTCTTAACGGAATCAATCACATCTGCCGGGTCCACATTAGAGGGTAATAGAAGTGTGCGTTCATGTGTTCGTGTATGCACACGCGTGTGTGTGATCTATTAGTCTGTGCTGACAGCTGAATTTATCTAAAATCATCAGCAGGGACTCACACGTCTCAAATCGCCCCATCAGACCACCCATGCTCCAGTTAACAAACCACCCACTGGGCCTCAGTTTCTACAGCCGCGCGACTCCATTATGCAATGTCATTGGCTCTTGCAGGAAGGTGTACTGCGACGAGAAATGTGTTGAATATCAGTACACATGTTGTGTTAATGACAACTACAAGTTCACGTGAGACTTCGCTGCAGGAAGCGCGAAGTGAAAAAGGCCCTTGGAGGATATGAAGTCGAGATGCTGATCTCAAACAAATCTGAATGCTCTGAAAACCATTAAATCATTAAATCTGCACTGTAAATCAAAGGCTGTAAGCAACAAATGCAAAGCTAAAACGAGCGCAGCGCTCACAGAACTACATGATGGCGTAAACGAGGCGCAGTGAATGACGAAGAGAGCCGTTTGGCAGACAGTATGCGTTTCCCCTGAAGCTCTTGAGGGAAAATTAGTAAATCTCAAGCCTGGTTTAGGTATAAATAGAGTCTGGAGTCTATCATTAGAGTGCCATGCTCATGTCTGCTGCTAGTGGGCTGCTAAAGACGAAAATGAGGAACCCCTCTGGTGCAGAGCATGCTGGGAGAAGAAACGATGCAAATAATTTGAAAACCAGCAAATGAATGGAAGATGACAAACATTTTAAAGGTTGAATAGAGGAATGCAGGAGTACTACAGAGAGGTTTGTAATAAACACAGGTATTTTGTGCATCACCAAATCTATATTAAAAAGAAAAATTCACCTAAAATGAAAACTCTGTCATCATTTACTACCCATATTTTGTTATTTTGAAGCATGAAAGCCATAGTCCTCTTTTACGTTATTATATTGAAAAGAACAGCCAGGATATTCTTTAAAGGGGACCTATTATAACCCTTTTTGCACAATGTCTCTGGTGTCCCCAGAATGTGTCTGTAAAGTTTCAGCTCAAAATAACCTACGGATCATTTATTATAGCTTGTCAAATTTGCCCCTAATTGGGTGTGTCCCTTTAAATGCAAATGAGCTGCTGCTCCCGGACCCCTTTCCAGAAGAGGACGGAGCTTTAACAGCTCGCACTTCGGTTGCTCAACAACACCAAAGCTGAAAAAAATCTCACGCAGCCAAAATGACGATTGTCAGTAACAGTGTTCAACCTTACATTGTTCAAACCAGAGTCGGACACTGAAACTCAGGAAGAATGTATAAAGTTGCTGTTGAGTTGATTCACCTCAATGACTAGCATGTGACGTCATGTTAATCTTTTGTGCAAAACCCGTATGGATGCCTGCTATACATAGCATACCTGTTTGTCAAATAGAGCCATACACAACAAGCTAACGTTTATGATTGCTATCAAATGCTATAAATGGTCTAATTTTTTTTTTTCAAAATATCGCTCAGACAGAAACGCTCCTTTTTTAGCAAATGAGCTTGCCAGTGTCAACTTGCAGCCTATTCAAGCTAACGAGACTCTAAATAGTATTCTGTGCTCGTCTGCGCAGCCAACGACAGAACAGTTGGCATGTTATAATAGTAATATTATAATAAGATCCACTTCCTATGTCACTAGGGAAGCGAAGTCTGAGCAGCTCGTTTTTTCACATGCTTGCGGAGAAAGGCTTGCAAAAACAAAGTTACTGGGTTGTCCTTTTTTACGTTTTCTGGGTTGGTAGATGCACCGGGGACCCGATTATAGCACTTAAACATGAAAAGATTTTCACGTTATGTCCCCTTTGAACATCATCTGAGTTACCGCATGGTTTAACAACACCAAGGTCATATGTTTGATTCCCAGAGAGCACACATATTTAAAAAAAGAGCTGCCAAATGCATTAATATAAATATTATATATTCAATCTACAAAATTTGGCTTCATTAGCTGGACAAAAACAGAGAAATAAGGTGAAATAGTGCATCTAGCAAAGTGGTTGTTCACTTTGGTGAATCTGTGCCAAGGTGATAAAAAACCAAAGGATTTCTTGATTCTCTTGGGAATGTGTGTTGGCATTCAAATGAAGTCATAATGTACGTGTTACATCAAAGTCACCATGAAAATTAATTTCCTTCACACCTCCCCCTTCATAGATTGGACTTGATAGACCCAAGATAGATAGTGACAATAATTGAACAATTAATTAGGGACAAGATGACGAAAATGCTTGAAAAAAAAATATCAAAAGGGAAAAAAGAGAATATAGATGGTAAGTAATTGTTATCCATTATATTAAGTCAACGCTTGTATAAACCTATTCCATGTAAATTACACTTTATGCAACTGCTCTAAATGTTTTATGATTATAAACAGCATGAAAACTTCAGAGTGATTTTAATTACAAAACCAATGAGAATCTTTAAAAGTGAACATGGAACAGTAACCCATTTAACTTTGATGAAGTGGATTTAGAAGTGATACAAAAAATTCAAACAGACCTGAATGAGCGTTTGCAGGCAGAATCTAAATGTATCATTATTTACATTTATTGCAGTACCTTCATTAAATCAACTGCATTACCAAACTGGCAAGATTTAATTTTAAATCTATTTTCTCCACACTGACATCAAAAGGAAAGAAAAGTTGTTTCAGATGCAGAAAAACATTCTGATGAAAACCAGGAACATGTATTATGGAAGAAAACGGGGTCAATTTTGATTTCATGACTTTGAACACTTTTGAGAAAATGCAACCCATTTGAATGATTTGAGATAAATGTGGTGCAACAGGGTGAGGATTACAGTTCACAAAGAGCTGAACATATTTGACTCGTTAGAATCTCTTACGGATTCCACTTTTACTCCATCAGAGATAACTGTCACCTCTGGATGTCAGTGTGTGGGAAGACAGCTGTTTATCATTTGAAGTATTTACTGTTTGAACAAAAATGTGAGTTAAGGACATTTTTCAAAATTAAAAAAAATAGCTGCACTGATATTGAACTACTGCAAAGTCTCTTCAAGTTTACTTGCCAAAAATCATTGTTACAGTCATCAGCATTCTATTTATTACATTTTTTTTTTGAGGTTGTCATAATTTATTCTTTCTTTCAACCTTAAAACCATTTAGAAATTTTGAAAGATCATAGAAAATTGGATTTCATTGTTGGAGATGTGGAAATTACAGAAGGCACGTGATTGAGGCAAAACTCAACAGACCTTCATGGGGCGGAGAGCAGAGCCCACTTTATTGCAGCAGTTCCTCTCTGCAATCTCCAGGTGACGGCCCCGCCGATGCAGCATCTGTTGTTTCGCTTCAAGATCCTGGAGGTTCCTCCTGTCTCTCATAGAAAGAGGACGCCCATCGGCACACTGAAGAGAAAAGTACAAAATTTCTTATTGCATAAAAAGTAAATTTTTAAAAAATTTGTAGGGCCCGAGCACCGATGGTGTGAGGACCCTATTGTATTTGCTCAGTCAATTATTCTTCTTCTCCGAAATTAATCGCATTTTTGAGGGCCTAAACATGCTTGAAAACTCATGAAACTTTACACACGCGTCAGAAGAGGTGAAAATTTACATCTGATATGGGTTTCAGAATAAGGTGTGGCAAAATGGCTCGATAGCGCCACCTACAATTAAGCACCCTTCGCGCTACGTTTCACGTACAGGTATGTAATTCGTTAGACACGTGTAACAGCCCAATACCTACAAAAAATTCCCTAGGAGCAAAATCTGAAAACCCAACCGGAAGTGAGATGTTTTGAGTTTTCTCTGCAAAATTTTTGCAGTTTTTGCCATTTACAGACGTTTGTACTTTAACTCCTCCTGGAGATTTTATCAGATCAACATCATATTTGGTCAGCCTAATCTAAAGGCCTTTGTGATGTTAAATTGCGAAGATCTAGAGTTTTCGTTGAAGCGCATGTCTGTGGCGGCCTGACAAAGTCGGAAATTTCGCCATGAAAGAGGAAGCTGTTGTAACTCAGGCATACAGTGTCCGATTTGCCCAAACTTCACATGTTTGATAAGAGTCCTGGCCTAAAGACATCTATATGCCAATATTCAGTTAGTCATAGCGCCACCTGCTGACAACAGGAAATGGCATGCTTTGCACTGTAATTCACTCCCAAAAACACATTTAAATATGCAATGAAGTACTAAACATGCTAGAAACACGTTAAATCATGCAACACTTGGCTAAGTGCTAATGTATGCGATTAACGCCACGAAACAGAAAGTTGTTGTAACTCAGGCATACAATGTCCGATCTGCTCCAAACTTCACATGATTGATTATAGTCCTTGGCCTAAAGACATCTACATGGCAATATTCAGTAATAGTCAAAGCTCCAACTGTTGGCAGCAGGAAGTATGGCACGTCAAAATGACTTTGCCATATTTCTCCTGTTTTTACTTACATGCATGTCACCCATTATTCACTGTTTCCCAAAGGCCACCAGGTGGCGGTGGCCCCGTGTGCGAGGGCCTTTTCATCTCTGCTTGCAGCTTTAATTTATATATTGTTTTTATAGTGAGAGTGTTTGGATTCAAATTCAAAACATCTCTTGAATTTTGATGGTTTGATTTTCTCGGCAGCCAATAAATTATCACAGAAAGCTGAAATTGGCACAAACCATTGTTTATCCATATTTGCATTTATGCATTTGATGATATAATTAAAGAGCCGGGGGGTGAAAGTTTTTTCTTATTTTGTTGAAATATATATTTTTTTTTTATTTAGTACTTCCCTTCGGAAGCAACAGAAGATACTTGCATGTTTCCCGGAAGACAAATTAAGTACAATTTACCTTGATCTTTAAGAATCAAGGGTTCCCAAACTTTTGAACGGAGATATTTTAATAAATTCAGCTACTTTTTTGTCTTGTGGATTATATGTAAACATCTTTTATGTAAAATATCTTACTCAGGACAGTACTAAATAAAAACTAACATGCATTTTGTATGATCTCTCTTATTTTGTTAAAATTATTCACATTTTCACAGATTCTGCAAGGGGTTCCCAAACTTTCACATACCACTGTATGATTAGAAGGACATGATGATCGATAGAGGCAAACGGGCAAATTTGGCCAGGATGCCGGGGTTACACCTCTACTCTTTTTTTGAAGGACATCCTGGGATTTATGACCACAGAGAGTCAGGACCTCAGATTAATGTCTCATCCAAAGGACTTTTTGACAGTATAGTCTCCCCATCACTATACTGGGGCATTAGGAACCACACAGACCACAGGATGAGCACCCCCTGCTGGCCTCACTAACACCTCTTCCAGCAGCTACCTAGTTTTCCTAGGAGGCCTCCCATCCAGGTACTGACCAGGTTCAACCCTGATTAGCTTCAGTAAGTTTCTCCCATCTTCATATATCATGAAGCTCAACCAGAGTGACCATCAGCTTCTTGGTCAACACTCTAACTTCTCCATTGAGTGCTCAGTTTGGCAAGTTCTAGGAAGTGCCCTGGTTGTTCCAATCTTCTTCCATTAAGGATTATGAAGGCTACATGCTTCTGGGAACCTTCAATGCAGCAGAAATTTTTTTGTAGTCTTCCCCAGATATATTTCTTGACACAATAATGTCTCTGAGCTCTACAGGCAGTTCTTTTTGGCTTGGTTTTTTGCTATGAAATGCATTTTTAGCTGTTAGACCTGTTATTGAGAGGTGTGTGCCTTTCCAAATCATCCCCATTCAATTGAATTGTCCACAGGTTAACTCCGCTCAAAGTGTATTAACATCTACAAGTGAAATTGGAATGCTCCTGAGCTAAATTTTAAGCTTCAAAAGAAAAGGGTATAAAGACTAATGCAATGTATTTATTATTTAGATTTTTATTTTTAATAAATTTGCAAAGTTGTCACAAATCTGTTTTTTGCTATGTCATTTTGGTGTATGCATTGTAGATTGATGAGAAAACAAATAAGTAATTTAAACTAGCTTAACATAAGGCAGCAACAGAACAAAATGTGAAAAAAATTAAGAGGGTACGTAATACTTTCGCAAGGCACTGATAT
>RJVU01065935.1:3177228-3215730 GCA_003731715.1 Anabarilius grahami | reverse complement strand
AAGTACTGGTTCAGTAAGTAAGTATAAGTTCTGACTGGGCTTAGGCTGGGATTTAGCAGGTTTGAAGTGAAAGAATTTGATGAATGTATACTATGTGCAGAGAATATTCATTCAGTATCATTATCTCATTTTTGACCAAGGTGGATTTTAGAGGCTTTTGCATTCATATATATATATATATATATATATGATCAATTGACTTCTTTGTTTGTATCTGACAATCCTCAGACCAATATTGGGTTGAGACCTGCCAGTTGAGAACCACTGACCTGAAGGACAGCGGCTCATCGTAAATAAAGGATGATCTGATCTGAATTCAGTTCACACACACAGACCTTGGCTTTGAGCTTGTCTATTTGGTGCTCCACCTCCTCTGTGTCTTCTGTGTTCTCCAGCCGCTCGTACAGGATGCTGCGCGTGCCTTTAATCAGGTTCAGCGGCAGGACGGACATCCCATATGCCTGACGGAGAAAGAAAGAGCTTTAAAGACCAATTATACACCATTCACAGTCATCAGGTAAAGTGTCATCACAATTTCACTAAGAGTCCCACCGATCGCCCCCAAGTACCCCTGTGCAAGGGAACTAAATCCATACATTATGGCACTTGATAAAAGAGCGCTTTCTAAATGGTGTCATTCAGAAGCCCACTGAATCCATGTATGTGTTTTCTGTGCAATGAGGGTGAAGAGGAGGAGATGAGAGAGAGAAAAGAGTGCGAGTGTGTGTGTTTGGATGCAACGACCATTTTGAGATGTACGGCTTGATTTCCACCAAAACACAGCTTAACAGTGCCCCCATGTGACGACACTCAGCCGGGGCTCACGTACACGTGCACAATGCATCAGAGAAGAAATATCTGAGCTCATGTAGGGAAATATGATAAAACCCTGGACTTTCTAAGAGCTGTAAATCAGAGGTTACTTCAACACCCTGAGCTCATCGATGATTTTTTTTTCCCCTTCTCAGAAGTGCAGGTCTTATGCAGTGAGGAGAGAAAAGCTCGGGTCAGAAGCCCAGTAGCCTTCGCAATATGGGCTTTTGTGAACTTTAATTAAAAATGAAGACCTTCTTCAATACTCTCCTAGTGGCAAATCAATACAGGCAGAGAATAAAAGAGACCAGGTTGTGCGTGCACACACACACACCTCGAGAAAAAAAACCTCATGAACTCTCACTCGCGGGGTTCTGCCATTTTCAAAAGCTTTCATATCAAAATGCTGACAAAAGTCAGCGGCACAATTAGATCTTCAGAAGCCGGCTAAAACACCGGTGACCTTTTTATCTCCCCTGCCGAAGACGCTTTTAAAAGCAGAGAAAGTGAGGTTCTCTGTAAAACTCGTCGTCGCGGGCGACATTATGTCCGCCTAAGACCATCGCCATGGGCCGTGACACCCCCTGCTATGAATCACGAGGGCTCTAAAGGCCGGACCATGTCCCGAATACCAAGCGCTCCTCATAAAAGAGGAATCTGTCCTGCATCCCCTGTGAGACGTCTCCTCCTCCTTCGCCTCCTCTTTCCTATTCTTTCCTGCCCTCCTCGCCTCTGCAGTCCGTCAAGCGTGAGAAAAATAAAAGAGACACTCCAAACAAAAACAGGTGTGTTCTGTACTGATTGGAAAAGAAGACCTGAGGCACAAGAGAGAGAGAGAGAGATAGTATGATAGTTTGAGAAGGAGGTCGAAGAGAGAGACTAAGAGGAAATATGTAGAGATGGAAGATGAAGGGATTGTGGTTGTCAGCTGGGAGATTGGAGGAGAGAGGGATGAAAGTGGGGATTGGAGAGAGAGAGAGAGAAGAGAAAAAAGTGGAGGCGTACACCCTCTTACACAAAGATGCTTTTGTTCAACAGTCTGCATGGGAAAAGTGTGCGCTCTGCCACAAAACTATGAGTTTCTTCTGACTTTCCTTACACTTTTCAATGTGGAAGACATTGCAAAAAAATAAAAATAAAAAGTGTGAATTTTTTCCAAGCAGACTTTATACTGTACTCTTCAGACTACTATACTCCTCAAGACTCTTTATCAGGATTTCCACACTTTTGACCAATGAATTGAGGACTTTTCTGAGACTTTTCTAATTGTTTTAAAAATCATTGTTTCAGCAAGATTTTCTGATGAATCGTTCAAAATTCATTTTGTTCCAACAGAATTTTGTTTTTGTTTTTTTAAAAGGATAGCTCACAAATTGGACATCACAATGGCTTTGACTCCACAAGCAAGTTTAAGCAAGCTTGACTCCACAAAAAAAAAAACTATATGAGATAAATATTTTGATTTTAAAAAATAATAAAATAATGATTTTGTATGAAAAAAAAAAAATGAAAAAATTTTTTTTAGAATTCCAGATTTTCCATGACGCTTTATGATCGTTTTGAGCAATCTAACAGTAACTTTGTGTTTAAGGTCATTCAAATTAACATCCAAATTATGATGTCTTCTTAACAATGGAGCATACTGTAAATTATACAAATAATGTGTCAAAAGCATCGTTACTGATGGAGGAAATGGATGTACAATAATGCCAGTCTCCAAGAAACAAATCTGCTGATTAAATTTTAGCAGAGCATCCACTAAATTGACATGCACCATTAAACATTCAAAAGATCAATCTTGCATTATTGTGTTAAAACATTAAAACAATATCTTCCTCAGTGTCCACTGCGGTACTGAGGACACATAGACTAAGTAAAACTGTCCAAAAAATAAATAAATAAACCCCGCAAACAGATGTATACATAGTTCAGTACGCAACAAGCAATGGTCTTCTGCCAGATGGTGTCTCAGTGTTTCTTCTGTCCCTTTTGTAGTCTGTAAATTAAATACAAACATGTTACACTGCTGAAAAGCAAGGGCTAATTCTATTTGCTGTTGCTTTGTAAATATAAAACTGTCAATTTACACCATCCAGGCAGGTGTGGAGCACATTGTGTTAGGGAGAAACACATCTGTGTCACTTGTCATGGTGAAAACAAAATTAATATAATATCGAAAACGTTTTCTAAAACGCAAACTAAAATAGGTGCTGATTGGTCATACAATGTTCCAGCTAAAATGCAAAAAAAAAAAAGTAATAACAGAATGGATTAGATATCATGAACTAACAATAATAGAGTTTGGATGGATGGATGGTTGGATGGATGGATGGACAATAGTGTCATTATTCAGCTGAAGTTAGATCAGGGTTGATTCAGTCTGGTTCAAGAACTGTGTAAAGTTCCTCAATTATGGAATGAGTTCAGTTCAGCTATAAAGCAGTTATGTCATCATCCAGCTCAGTTCAGTTCTCATCCGATAGAGTCAGTGCAGTCAAATCAATAACGTTGCCGAAAAGTTCCTTCACTGAATTCAATACATGAATATAATCATATACCTAAAACTAACCAACCAACAAAAATGTTGAATTCTTTAAAAAGACAGAAAAAAATATGTTCCGTCTCAAGAATCTCATGAACAGGGCTGAGATATGGAAAAAGAAACTCTATGTGGAAGATAGAGAAATGAGAGCTGAGAAAATTTAAATTGTGGGATTTGTTGTTGAAGTGGCCCCTCGGATGCACCCAAGATGGTGGAAAGGAGGGAGAGGCTCTCGCGTCAGTCGCAGGTCATTTTTGCAGCACTGTGATTAAATCAGTGGAAATTAATGCGGTCACCCTCTCGTTGGGAATCAGCATCTTTGGGCAGCAGATTTAAGAGGGAGAGGAACCCTCCAGGGCTGAACATCAGCACGCCAGCCAGACTTTTAAATCACCACTGTGTCGCAGAGCACAGGGACCGAGACGGCCCACGGTCAAGCAGGCAGATCAAAGAGCTGTGATATACGCTCATATGCATATGCAAATATTACATGCACATTAAAAAGTCAGCGGGTCAATAATTTTCATTGTAACATCACACCAGCAGCAAAATGAGCTTGATATAAGACCTCAGCATCTGCATTAGCCGATGAAGGACGTTAAATGGGTTCAAGTGAGAATGCAAGTGGTGTTTTTGATGTCTAAAACCATTCAAGCACAGGAACCGGTTTAGACTTTGGGAGGTCAGGAATCGCTTTAAGCAGAATAGGGCTTGATCAAGCAAAAAACACACTTTTGCACCTCATAACATTGAGGGTGATAAAGGCTTCTTGAAACTGCATCTTCGAGCAGAGTCTACGAGTACATAGAGGTGTCACAAAGAAGGGCTCTTTCAGACGATAAACACAGATGAGGTGACGAGTTCAAGGTGAAGTAACTGGTGATTATGAATGGGAAAAGTTTAAAATAAATTGGCAAGAACTGACATATACTGTACACAATAGTAGTGATGTGAACGATGTGAAAAATCATAGGCAGAAGGTTAAAAGAAGTGTGCAAATGCTTGAATACACTGTTACACTGAGGATTAAAACGAAATATGAGCCATCGTGCAGGAAATAAAAAGTGTTTCAAGTGCAAAACCGCTTTCTACAGTTCAAATTACAAACAACATTTACCTAGAAGGAGTTTTTCTGCATTCTCCTGAATAAGAGATTCACCCACAAACAGCCTGAAATAACCAAACTTTGCAACTTCATGCTGTTGCACTTAAAAAGCACGATTAAAACTCCCAGCATGATTGTTTTTAAGAGCTGGCCATCCAAGCATTGGATAGGTAAGTTAGCTTTGCCCGCCCTGACCATATGGCACTTCAGAGGCTTATTAACAAGCTGAGGCTCCTGTTTGTATGTGCTTAGGTTGAATATTAATTTCCCAGTAGCTCAGTAAAGTGTGAAGTTGGCCAAAAACAGCAAGTGCTGAAGGTTTGAACTGCTTGCTTTAATGTTTAGTTGAAGTGCAGTCGGCCATGGTGTTGTCATTATGAGTTTACATCTCGGCCAGTCGTTTGAATTAAGAGCAAGTGGCCACCTTGGCTCAAAGTGCAGTAATAAATTAACCTGCCCACCCTGGACAACACTGCTGCTGCATACGGCGCCCATCACTTAGATTCCATTAGGTTAATCATGCATAATAATAACACATAGGCCGGTATGATAAATCACCCATCGCCTTGGAAACTTGAGGAGGACAGGATCGGGGAGGATGGGTGATTCGGCATCTTTTTTGAGGGTTGGTGTAGAAGGGGAGGAGAGATGAGAAAAGAAACAATAGGAAAGAGAAAGAGCAATAAGAACAGCCCGAGTGAGTGAACCCTGGTGTTTGACAAGGAATCTTTGATTGATTCTGAGTCTCTGTACCACAAGCGAGAAGATCAAACACAAAAGCGCACTAGGAGACTTTCTTTCTCCATAAGCCACTCTCCAAGCTTCTGACAACATGAGGTCAGACAGGGGAGCATTATAATCTCAGAGTGTTCTGAAAATTGTCAATACAAGCATGTATTCAACACCTCAAAAGCCCTAATTATGAGAAAAATAGAGCAGCAACTTTGTAACTTTAGTTACAAAGTTAAAAACAACCTACTGGTATCAGCATGGCTGTGATTCGGCTGTAGGTAGGTAATCACAACGCACTGATGTACAGCCATACAGCTACGAGTGTGATATTGTGTTTATACAACAGTTCGACGGCACAAGTGTGTAAATAAATAAATAACAAGAGTGTCTTTAAAAACCCTCTTTTGTGCAGAACTACTTCCTTCCACCACGGATTCAAATCTAAAGTTGACAGTTTCACCAAGGCTCCACTACCAATCACTTTAGAACTAGTAATGAAGGAACATTGAGTCGCTTCATCGAAATATGTATATATGTGTGTGTGTGTGTATGCATAATAATAATAATACATTTTATTTGTAACGCACTTTATATTAACAAAATCCCAAAGTGCTACAATTTAAAAACAAAACAAAACAAAAAACACAGAAGTAAAAAATTAAGCAAAAGCTCTGCTAAAAAAGTGGGTTTTAAGACCACATTTAAAAGTATCCACAGACTGTGGTGTCCTCAGATGGATGCTCCGGGAGAGAATTCCACAGACGGGGAGCAGCTGAGCAGAAAGCCCGTTCTCCCATAGTATGGAGCTTGGTCCTAGGGTGTTTCAGAAGATTTGCTGAAGCAGAACGGAGGGTATGTGTAGAGCATTGTGGAGTGAGAAGTTCCTTGAGGAAGGAGGGGGAATACACTGGTAGGTGAGGAGGGAAACCTTGTACTCAATCCTGAATGATACAGGGAGCCAATGAAGCCATTTAAGGATAGGAGTGATATGATCATATTTGCGCACCCTCATCAGGATCCAAGCAGCACTGTATGTATGTATGTATGTGTGTGTATATATATATATATATATATAAATACATATATATATATATAAATATTATAATATTAAAAATAGTATAATATAATTCAAAATTCTCAACNAATTTCATTATCACTGCAAAAATGACTCCTTTTGAAAATGCTAATTTATTTAAAATTAAATATTTATATAAATATTTTCAAAAATTATGTGCACCACATTCAAAGATATTCCACCTCATTCTTTTCAATCCCTGATAAAGCAGAGATTCTCATAGCTCGGTTACTCATGATGTTGGTGATGAAAAATGGATGACATTAACAAGTGTTACAGTACAATCAATTTATCTTATCCGAATAGAACAGCTACAGTATGCTGAAGGAATCAGAATACGGGCGTTTATTAATGGCCTTCAGGCTCAGATATATAAATAGGAGAGAGATAACAGAGCATATACATCACACTGACGTCTCAGGCACACGTCCACACACATCGGTGAGAAATGACAGCGTGTCATTTTGAGCGATTGCAGGCCAAAACGCAAGAATCACAAAACATTTCTAATGTTGAGGGGCTGCTTCATCATCCAGGATGGCTACAATCAAAGACAGGCGGCGTTTCTGTCATACCAGAAACCTACACGTGAAGACCTATCTGGACTCCACCATCAAAGTTAGGCCAACAGCCACTTCAGCAGAAGTATTCTTTTCACATCTATAAACGCAGAAATCAGTGCTGTTTTCATTACATTGTTAAAACAATGCTGTTTTGTCTGAGCTTCCCAATCAACCTGACATAGCAACATTGGTGCAACCAATGTCGTGAGTTTGGGAAGGGACTATCTGTTTATTCAACCTATTGCAAATGAAGCAGTTTTGGGGGAATTTTTTTTTTTGTTGTTGTTGCAATTTTCCAGTTTGGTGACACTAGTGCTACAGAAAATAAGATAAAATAAGATACAAACAGAATGAAATTGTGATGACAATTATATTGTGGACAGAAACATCGATTTTATGTCTAAAAGTGCTTTCCTATGACAGTGCTGAGCAGTCTCTTCGCACAACCCTCGTAAGCGTATGCAAATCGATGGGGCACAAGTAACCACCCACCATTACCAGTTCTCTGTTGGCCACTCACCGTGTATGTGATCACTGCCAGCATGCCAATCAAGGTGAGCGAGCTGATGGAGAACGACAGGGCGGCCAGGCCATCTGCAAGACAGAGGGGAAATTTATTTATGACATGAGCCAAATGCAGAGCTCTGTTAAGTTTTGGTCATACGCCAGATATTCAGAGCAGTTCTTGCCCCCAGGGAAATTTCTCAATGCACCTCATCTTCTCTCACTATCATTTCTCTCAACCTGCTCTTACTCTGACATAGTTACTGAAAGGTCAGCAAAGTTTTTGCCCTCTGAATTTAAATAGACACAATGACATGTTGAAAATAGAAAGGACATTCAGTAAAGTTATTCAATATTTTTTTTAGTAGTCGATATCAATACCAGTAACAATTTCACAATTCTTGATATCAAAGCAAAAGCAAATATGCTATTGAACATGTTTATTTGAAATTTAAAAAGTCTTAAGGCTTTACGTTTTGAATTGTCAAGTGTTCAAGTAATTGAAACTAAAATTGGGGAAAAAATTCAAAAATAATAAAATGTAAAATAAAACAAATTGAATTATTCTGAAAGGCATCACAAGCAATTTGTCTGTGACAGTCGTTGTTCAAACTTATTTGGTTACATGCTGAATATTAATGTGTGCTGTAAAAGAAACAGTGTAAAGCATTGGTCTCAAACTCAATTCCTGGAGGGCCACAGCTCTGCACAGACCCTAATCAAACACACCTGATCCAGCTAATCAAGGTCTTCAGGATTACTAGAAACTTCCAAGCAGGTGTGAAATGGAGCTGGTTGGAGCTAAACTCTGCAGGGCTGTGGCCCTCCTGGAACTGTGTTTGAGACCACTGGTGTAAAGACCATAGGTAAAGACTAGCCTACAAGACTCACCGGAAACTCAATGAAATAACAACAAAACAGTGCCATCTTTCTGCTCTTTTATGATATTACCGTCAATTATCAGGCACACACCTGTATTTCTGTTGTAAATGGCTTGACTGCTCTTATTAAAAAGAAATTGCTATATTTTTAATATTTTAGTATGATCTTGGTAACAAAGTACATTTAACATTTTGTGAATCATCAGTTCTCAAAATACAAGATAAAACATGGAGCCGAGAGAGTAAAATGAATGAAAAGACGAGAGGGAATGATGCCAGCTGTCAGATCTGAAGCCAGCTCAGGCAGATTTATGGGAAGTGACCGCCACCATACTTCCTGTTAGGATCCCACCTGTCACAGGGAGCGAGAGAGTTGAACACTCACAAACTCGCGCTATTCCCCTTTTCCTCTGGTTCTGCGCTATGGCCCAGCGGAGCAAAACACAGCATCCTGGCAGCCCAGAAAGCCCCCTTCTGCCTGCAGCCTACCTCAATTGAATGCAACCTACTGTTCTCTGTTTATTTTCCTCAGGAACTGCTTTACATCACTCACAAAATGACATCTTTCCATTTTGTTGAACCACATGAAGTCTGAGAACTGTTTGCTGTGCCACCCACAACGTTCCATACACAAAAAGCCCCAAGACACAAAAGCCGACGAGAAGAAATGAAGATGATTACGCTCCTGCTTCCTAATGTAGCAAACGGAAGAATATAAAAAGAAGAGACGCTTTGATGTCTGATGGCTGAAATGAGCATTTACATCTGAATAGGTGTTTCCCTTTGTGATGTCCCCGCTTTTGTTAAGTGGCGAAGGAGCGATGCCGGAGACAATGGCGTTCGTGTTTGGTACGGAAAGCGGCTCTGTTTATGAACTCCTCACAATGTAGGGGGACCTGCGTTTTCCGTCGCTTCCCCGGAAGACTTTCTAAGGGATTGGACAGAGAATATATTGTTTATTATCTGCGGCGGCTCTACAGCTGCTCTAGCGCCTGATTCCTCGGCACTCGGAGAGAGTGGAGGCCCTTATCTCGACATGCACGGAGCACCTCGGGCTTATGTGCTCGGAGGAGACTGCTGCCACTGAGAAGTGTATATTAAAGAGCTCTTAGCTGGGGTATTCACAACATGAGCTTGCTATGATAACCTCATGGAGATGGAAAGCAGCTTGCTAAAGCTAACTCACTCACTGGATTCTGGATTACTGAAAAAGAGAAAACGCGCTGCTCCCAAACAATTATTGATAGAAATATCGTCGAACAAAAGCGGAGCAAACCACTATGATCGAAAGAGATTTTCTTTTTCTTAATCTTATTTGAAGTGTATTTTTAAAAGGTTTTGAGCATAGCCATATGCTAGGTCTATATATAAAATATGTAACATATGTACATATGTTTACATATGTAAATATGTAAAACTCTTGCACAGAGAAAAAAGCAAGGCACCAATATATCAATCATTATATTCAAGTTCTAGGGTTGGGAATCGAAAATTAATTCCAATTCCGGAATTGAAAACTTAAAGGGTTAAGCCAAAAAAAGAAATTTCTGTTATTAATTACTCACCCTCATGTTGTTCCAAACCCGTAAGACGTTCGTTCGTCTTCGGAACACAAATTCAGATATCTTTGATGAAATCTGAGAGGTTTCTGATCCCCCATAGAAAATAATGAAATTACCACATTCAAGGTCCAAAAAGGTAGTAAAGACATTGTTAAAATAGTCAACATGACTACAGTGGTTCAACCTTAATGTTATGAAGTGATGAGAATACTTTTTGTGTGCAAAAACAAAACAAAAATAACGACTTCATTCAACAATTTCTTCTCTTCCCTGTCATTCTCCTACGCTGTTCATGATGTAGACACAGTACTGCGCTTCCAGGTTCAATGTTATTGTTGAATAAAGTCTTTATTTTTGTAAAATAAAAATGTATTTATTAATAAATAAAGTCTTTATTAAAATTTCGATTCCTCTTATCGATTCCTTTGTGTGCACTTTAATATAACTTTAAACCATTGAAGCACAACAAGACCCGCATTCTGTTTTCTGTGCTGAACACACATCCAAAACGTGCACACAGAAAGCCCCCTCTCATACTGAATAGTGCGCGATGCTGAACTGATACAGTCTTTTTACACTTGAATGGACAGATACACACATAAATATGTCAAACATTTATGTTACATTTAATTACAGTTTCTGTACATGAATACCTGAAAATCTTAAAAACACTTTATTTCAATCGCATATTTGTTCAGTTGTATTTATTTGTGCAATTGCTAATTTGTTTATTTGTTCTTTTTTAATAACAGTGTTTAATTACCTTTAATAATGCTTGAAATTTATATTAGTTAGACTAGTTTATTATCATAGGCAGAAGTTCATTGTCTAAGTGTTCTTTGGCCTGTTGTTTTTTGTTATTCATGATATTCAACTACAATGAAATGTTTTGCAACAAGATTTTGAATAAATGTGAATGACATCTAAGGTTTTTTTTGTTTGTTTTTTACCTTTTTGGAATTGAAATTAGGAATCAATAAGAATCGAATTGATAAGCAGATTTGGAATCGTTAAAATGTAAAGGATACCCAACCCTAATTATCACCCATTAAAGAATAAACAAACAATACAAAAATTTTATGCAATTTAGTCTAAAATTCAATCATTTAATTCATGCATTACAACGTTATAATGTACAGTATGAAAAATGTAGACTAATTTTAAGAACTGCCAAAGATTACATTTAACAGTGTTATTAAATTACGAGTGTTCAAAGATAAACTCAATGCTAAATAAAAGTTATATGACTGCAAAGGTAATCAATAAGTAAAATAATTCTATTGATGTTATAGCCATTAAGATGATATAAAAAAATAATTAAAAACTAAAATCTATCAATTAAATGCTACAAGTGATTTTTGCCATCACAACTTTATAATGTCCAGTATGAAAAATGGATATTCATTTTAAAATGTGTTATTATTTAGTGTTTTCAAAGATAGTTAGATACTGCAAAAGTAATCTACATTTAAAAACAGAAGGAAATGAGCATGCACAATATCCAATACACCGATTAACAATATATTACCTGACACTTTCCACACCTTTAAAACATATCTAACACGTTGCAATGGGTAAACACCCTTACAATCTAGATACTGGATTTCTTTCTTTGCTATTCTGGCTATTATTACAGACTATGTATGAAAAATCAAATCCAGATTAGATTCAGCGTAGTTGACGCCGGATGCCTCCTCGTCGCACTACGTCACGCTAGCTCCAATTTGAAATGTGACTCTCTGTGAAACGTATTGTGCTCAGCGGGAAGGTAAATCAGAGAACAAGACCTGTCTTACTGGATTCTGGGTCCGGGCCTCTGCTGCAAAATTAAGTGGAGACTTTTTCTGAGCTTATGTCTGTGATAAGATCAGATCTCCAGCTGTCTAGCCTTCTGTACGCTCCCTCGCTCTTTCGTCTGAGTCTTACCCGCTAATGGGGGATTGGTTATTGCATTCAGATTATTCAGTTTATTACATTTTATGTCTGATGTCTTATCTACATTTTGACACTGGGTTGAATTTGTCAGCTTGTCTTGCCTTGGGTCAAGGTGCTTCTTCAGCAGCTGAGGCTTCTCAGGGACATCATAACCCTGCTTTATCTAGCACACAGGGTCTGGTTATTAATTTCACATGTGGAGTGGGGGTGAGGAGCAAGGTACCATGACCGTCAACCTCAAGCTCTGCTGCAGATTTTGACAAATAAGCCTGTTTCAACAGGGGCCTTTTTCTGATGTTCCTTCCACCAAGACTTTTTGCTTGATTTTTATTCATTAGGCCAGGGCTGCTGGGAAGAGGCAATGACAGCTCTAAGACCCCCTCAGAGGAATCAGACATTGTCTCAAAGAGTCACAGACTTACTCCAGGCTATTATTGGATTAGGTTGTGTTCTTTAGTGGCTCCACTCCTGCCAGCTTGAGGGTCTTCAAGGGAGAGTGAAGCAAAAGTCACGATCCAACCTAACAAGGGAACTTCTCTGAAGGAACACCATGATGTTGGCAACTCACACTTGCTTTCTCGGAGCAAAACAAACCTTGGCACAAAAAATGACTTGTACTGGAAGGGAAAAGATGTGTGACTCGTTATGTGACCTTCAAATGAGCCTTTAGAATATGATAAGATTAAAGGAAAGGCTCTGGAGAACATTGACACAAAAATACTCAAATATGGACACTAATATTGAGGCTGACTTTCCACAGAATATTTTCCCTTTGCTAGAAGAGAAAAGAGAAAAATTTGAAATAAAAATTTGAAAAGTGACGTTCTCTCGGGCTCACCAGCGTGAAAACGGCCATGTTATTTCAGTTATTTAAGTATCATTGACATTCTATTGTAGTTTTTATTACTATTTTGATTTTGTATTTATTTTTATATAAATAAAAATTACGTTTTTTTATTGTAACAGTTTTAGTAATTTTGTTTTCATAATTTTTTTATTTGATTCAGTTTTAGTTATTTTAGTAAAACTAAATGAAAATGAGAAATGACACCTTGGCAAATAGCTGAAAAAAGTTTAAGTTTTAGATTCAGATATACTAAACAGGGCAAATTAGCATGTGAGCGCAATTCCAAAAAAGCGCAGATTGGAGTGGAAAGTTCTATGAGTAATTTACTGATGACGTGTACATTAAAGAACAAAGACACAGCCGGATTATTTCCATAATGACCAACGTAATATAAGAGCAGCGCAAATTAGCGTCTAGTTTAAGACATGCTTTTTTTGGGCAGTAAATAATGGCGCAAATACCAGTAAATTGACTAGTGCATAGTAAATCACCTTTCCTGATTCATTTTGCATCTGAAAGGGAAACTCCTACCAATGCAAATGCAATAAGAACAGCCACAAAATTAACTGTCCATGCATTTTCAGCCCTAATTTTTCACTGAGTGTCTTTACTAAATCCTGACAGTAGTTTTTAACGGCAAAAGAGGGTTTGCGTTGGTGCAAGCTGTTAGTAAATCTGGCCCTTAGTTTTAATTATCAATAATAACCCTGAAGTATGCATGAAGGAAGAAAAAAAGAGGTGGATGTTACACACAGAATCACATATATATAAGCGCAGGCACAAACACGGGCCTGCCACCCCTGCTTCAAATGGAAGCCTTGATTGACACGTCAAAAGCAGCCGGCCTTTTCTTTTTTTCAAGACAGCAAATTTAGGTAGCACAATGAGGTCTGTTGACATTGACGAGGCTAAATGTCAATGCTGCCAAACCCACACATCACCTCTGCTCGTGGCTCGGCAGCATCCGTCGCTCTCTAAAAAGCACCTGTCGGTTCGGTGTTGTGGCCCTGGAAGGCTTCAATAAAGCTCTTTTTGCTGTTTTCTTTGCAAGTGTCAGTAAAACTGAGCTGCAATTTCATTTAAAGAGGCCTTTACGGTACTTACGGCTACTGCCCAGCTCCTCGAACAGATACTGCACCTTCTCCCACTGAGTGGAGTTCTGGTTGGGTGGCGATTCCAAGGGAACAAACGTTCTGAAAAAGAGGTTCATACTTCTCAATCATAATGTCATAATTTATACACTACCATTCAAATGTTTTGGGCTGATTTATTTAATCAAAAATAAAAACAGTAATAATGTAAAAAAAAATATATATATAAAAATAGTTGATAGATTAGATAGATAGAATCTTTAAAAGTAATAATACTATTTATACAGTTGAATATGAACAACAACATAGAAATATGTTTGATACAGTGGCCACATACACACTGCATTTTAATTTGGTCAAAGCAAACACAGACTTTTCAATCAAATGTACAATCAAACAATCAAAACAAATAGAATTGAATAATATGCAATTTAATAAAGCAAACATGAAAACATGAATATATGATTTCAAATATATTTTGGTTTCTAAAACGTCTGTTTTTATGGGTTAGCTTTTGAGTTAATGGGGGCACATCCAATGAAAGTTTCAAATTATCAATAAAATACATAATTTATCACGAAAACAAAGCATTAAGAATGTGAAGTGTGAAAAAGTTTTATAAAGCTTTAAATGTGCAGTATATGATATTGACAACTAGTTGTTGAACTGGGTAATGCATTACAAATTCAAGATATTGGAGAGGTTTTTTTTTTGCCTGCCAACTCCTCCTCAGACTCTAAGCTCATGCAGGTTGCCAGATTGAGAACAGTCCTGAAACTGACAAGTCCTACACTGTAAATTCATCAGCTGATGTATACGTTTGCAATGGTTTTAGGCTTAGGTCAGGTAGAATTTGTGATCTCTAACCCAGTTCTTTTGCTGGCTTCCATTGTTGTGTTTTCCGCCAACTTGCAACCAGGGGTGTCAAAATACTATTGGGTTTTTAGGATTGCACAGACCAAAACAAAAACAAAAAAAGCACAATTTCAAAGAAGAATAACTGGCTGTTGCATTGTATATGAACTTAGCATGCTTCCTAAATCTCTGCAAACATATTATGGTATTTTTATGCTTTAGTAGTCCAAAAATAAAAAAATAAATAGAGCACATGTAAGTGGTTACTAAGTGTACCTTTACCCAAAAGGTAAATTGTTTTCTTATATACGTATGTATATTTATAACTGGCTGATGACACGAGTGTGCTTACTGTGAAATATCACGTAGAGAACCATGTGCTCAGCTCATGTGATGTATCGCCGCAAGCTTTAAAAGCAACTGAGAACACAGTATGCTCACATTCTGAGCAAATACCTGCAACACTAAGAAAGCGAGTTATCTCCAGTGAGGAGAATATCACTTATAAATGAGATTGCATAAGCAAATACATCAGGCAGTTGCTCTGGAGAAAGAAAGAAAAAAAAAGTCCCATGTTTTTTAATCATAAGTTTCTGTTTTAGTTTGTATGAACTATAATTTATATGCCAATCACATAATATATGACTTTTTTGCCTAATCACTGCTTATTTTATATATATATATATATATATATACACACACACATACAGTATTCAGACCCCCTTAAATTTTTCACTCTTTGTTATATTGCAGCCATTTGCTAAAATCATTTAAGTTCTTTTTTTTCCCTTATTAATGTACACACAGCACCCCATATTGACAGAAAAACACAGAATTGTTGACATTTTTGCAGATTTATTAAAAAAGAAAAACTGAAATATCACATGGTCCTAAGTATTCAGATCCTTTGCTCGGTATTTAGTAGAAGCACCTTTTTGATCTAATACAGCCATGAGTCTTTTTGGGAAAGATACAACAAGTTTTTCACACCTGGATTTGGGGATCCTCTGCCATTCTTGCAGATCCTCTCCAGTTCTGTCTGGTTGGATGGTAAACGTTGGTGGACAGCCATTTTTAGGTCTCTCCAGAGATGCTCAATTGGGTTTAAGTCAGGGCTCTGGCTGGGCCATTCAAGAACAGTCACGGAGTTGTTGTGAAGCCACTCCTTCGTTATTTTAGCTGTGTGCTTAGGGTCATTGTCTTGTTGGAAGGTAAACCTTCGGCCCAGTCTGAGGTCCTGAGCACTCTGGAGAAGGTTTTCGTCCAGGATATCCCTGTACTTGGCCGCATTCATCTTTCCCTCGATTGCAACCAGTCGTCCTGTCCCTGCAGCTGAAAAACACCCCCACAGCATGATGCTGCCACCACCATGCTTCACTGTTGGGACTGTATTGGACAGGTGATGAGCAGTGCCTGGTTTTCTCCACACATACCGCTTAGAATTAAGGCCAAAAAGTTCTATCTTGGTCTCATCAGACCAGAGAATCTTATTTCTCACCATCTTGGAGTCCTTCAGGTGTTTTTTAGCAAACTCCATGCGGGCTTTCATGTGTCTTGCACTGAGGAGAGGCTTCCGTCGGGCCACTCTGCCATAAAGCCCCGACTGGTGGAGGGCTGCAGTGATGGTTGACTTTCTACAACTTTCTCCCATCTCCCGACTGCATCTCTGGAGCTCAGCCACAGTGATCTTTGGGTTCTTCTTTACCTCTCTCACCAAGGCTCTTCTCCCCCGATAGCTCAGTTTGGCCGGACGGCCAGCTCTAGGAAGGGTTCTGGTCGTCCCAAATGTCTTCCATTTAAGGATTATGGAGGCCACTGTGCTCTTAGGAACCTTAAGTGCAGCAGAACATTTTTGTAACCTTGGCCAGATCTGTACCTTGCCACAATTCTGTCTCTGAGCTCTTCAGGCAGTTCCTTTGACCTCATGATTCTCATTTGCTCTGAAATGCACTGTGAGCTGTAAGGTCTTATATAGACAGGTGTGTGGCTTTCCTAATCAAGTCCAATCGGTATAATCAAACACAGCTGGACTCAAATGAAGGTGTAGAACCATCTCAAGGATGATCAGAAGAAATGGACTGCTCCTGAGTTAAATATATGAGTGTCACAGCAAAGGGTCTGAATACTTAGGACCATGTGATATTTCAGTTTTTCTTTTTTAATAAATCTGCAAAAATGTCAACAATTCTGTGTTTTTCTGTCAATATGGGGTGCTGTGTGTACATTAATGAGGAAAATAAATGAACAAAGCTGCAGTCCACAACTTTTTTGGGTTAAAAATTATCCAAAATAAATTTTTTAGCAAGTACATAACCAGCCAGTGTTCAAAACCATCTCATTATCTTAGCTCGATTCACAATGGTAAGCTTGTAATAATGTTTTATAATAAGAGCGACATGGCGGATTTCCGCAGGAAATTCGAGCATGCAGCAGTTCGTCTGTGCATCGTTACGTCACGTCCGTAAACAGAAAGGAAGAAGTTCAGGCAAGTCGGTTGGGTGAGGATGCTGCCGGTAGCGGCACATTTATAGCCTGTTCTCACAGCAGCTGAAATAATTAAACTTATCATTTTGATTGCGGATTGTAATCCAGAAAGATCCAAATGACAATCATCAGTGACAACTGGAGGTTCACTCTTAGTAAAAAGCAAAAGACTTCGGACTGCGGAGTGGCTACAGACATTGAAATCTACAGGTAACGCTAATACACACTAAATACACAGTCACGCAATGCTNTTAGCCAGCAGCGCTATTAAGAGGAAAGGTCCAGGTTTTGTAGTCTATTTGCTTTATTCCAGTCACGTCATTGTCATACGAGGGAAAGTTGTGTTATTAGGTTATGTTTTAACCTTGATCCATCCTATGTACTATGTAGCTATAAAGCTCTTTGCTATGGCACACTGGATTAAAGTGTATACTACATTAAGTGAGAGGAAATGTTAAATTTTACATTATTGGTAAAAACTGAGTTGCATAGTTTAAATAATTCAAATATTTTAAATGTGAAATATTTGTAATTATATATAGTCAGTGAAACATTTTTCAATGTTTATTAAATTTTGTTAAACACCTTCGCTGAAGAATTGTTTTCTTGCAGTTTTTTAGTCTTAAAATGTCAACAATAATGTTACAATATTAAGCCTTAAAGGTCAAATATTAAATAATTTATTGATGGGGTCTTAATTACAACAATAAACGTTAGCATGTTATTTCAGAAATACTGATGTCTAAAGAGAAAGCCATTGTACACGTCCCACTTTCTGTGGAATAAAGTCCTGCTCAAATGTATTACAGTAGCTGCTTTCTGTCTAAACAAGAGAAAACTTAAACATGGTTCCTGCAATAAAGTGTTAAATTACCCATCATGTTCCTACCTAAATTTAACATTTGCACTGGACAAAAGATTTAGCACTACCGTTTTTTGCTTAACTTGAACAAGAATAAAAATATTCATTTAAAATATTAAATAAATGTCATAAAAACCAGTAAATTTAACTTTCTCATGCATGTCAACACATTGTTACAATATTAATTTTATGTTTTAAAACAAATTATAAGCAAACTCTATGTGTTTCTTGAAAATTATTGCTTCAATACATTTTTTGGCAGATAGAACCTTATGATTCCAACCGAAAAGTGTTTTTTTAGAATTAGAAGGTTCGCCCTGCGTTTGACCAGTTCCAAAAATCCCCATTTACAAATTTTGATATTGTATATTTAGAATACATTTAGGGTCCCTGTCATTTTCATATTTAAATGAAACTTGTTCCCCATATAGCTTTTGCTATATGGAATGCAAAATCTTTGAAGCTCAATATCTCAAAACTGCTCAGAACGTAGATAGAACCTTATAATTCCAAGGCGACAAAATGGCTGCAAATATAGGGTCACTTTCATTTTAAATGCAGCCACATCATTCAGCATCACTGGCATTATCTGAGTGAGTTCAATTGACGTGTCACTTCAGAAAAGCTGCGTCGTGCATGAAAATGTCATTTTTTTAGGGGAGACAGTAAATTATGTTGTAAACTGTACATACAGCAGGATGCAGTTTCATAAATCGAACAAGGACTTTGTGAGGGTTTATGCAAAGGTTCACAAGCTCAAAGACTTAACACATATATGACCTCTGTATCCCCTTTCCTTGTTGTTTGTCATCATTAATTATTGTCCACAATACTATGTCAGGAGCACTCACAGTATATGTTAATTTCACCCAAAAGTGAAATTTCAGTCATTTACTCACTCTCATGTCGCTCCAAAGTCTAAACTCGCAAGTCTTCCATTCATCTTCGCAACACAAATTACAATACTTGTAATGAAACCTTGTTTATATCCCTGAAGTCCATGCAATCCATGCAATCAAACCTTTGAAGATCCAAAAAGGTCTAAAAGGAGTCTTAAAAAATAATCCATATCAATCAATCAAGTTTTTTGAAGAGATATGATACCTTTATATGAATAGATTTAATTTAGGGGGTTATTTGACTTTATTATTTGACTTTTTATGATCAAAGCACATACAGAAATCTGCTCATCATATAAAGTGACTGTATCTCGATTCATAAGGTTTACTTTTAGGATGCCTTATGACCTTTTTAGATCTTCAAAATTTTGTTTGTAAGAACTTTCAATGGAGGAACAGAAACCTCTGAGGATTCATTAAAAACATCTTAGGAGTTTGGAATGACATGACCAGTGTTGGAGAAAGTTACTTTTAAAAGTAATGCATTACAATATTGCCTTTTTGAAACAAAATGACAAATAGGACACTCTACGGTCTCATGGACTTCACAGACACGCACCAAAGGCGGCCACGTGACTGCAGGTCCACATGAAGACGTCCATTTGGAACAGGGCCCATGTGTCTAGAGTTTAGACCAAATACGGCATTGATAGAGTGCACTTAGAGCTCTCGAGACATCTCCACTGGTGTGAGAGAGTGAATTGGACTGCAGAGGGTGGGAAGGGTCAGCTCTCCATTTATTAAGTCCCATCCTTAGCGCAGACCAATCAAAATAGCCAAACAAAAAAGAAGTCACTCTCCAAATGAACAATCACAAACACAGGAACTTTGTGTCTCACCCTGAGAAAAAAGACGATGGAAAAAGCCATCATGTCCTCCCCATCAGGATCCCTGAGACACAATACTCCTGGTAAAACACTGCACTGGTTCAAAAGGTAAAATGAACACCAAATTGCTTCTGTCCGAAGTGCCATCCCCACTTTTAAATTTGGTCCACGGCATGTCCCCCTTCCCATTCTGCGATCAAAGTAACCCATCCCACTGGGTCTATACGACATGAAGGTGTGATGAAGGTATCCTGCCCCACAGGAACACTATTTAATGGTTGAGAGCACATTAAATTATATGACCTGGTGAGCAGACGTGTTATTCTTGCAGCGGCAAAGAAAATCCATTATGTTTATGCTGCACGAGCACTGCTGAGAACAAAAAGTATAAACTCGAGGTTAAATGGGACAAAGCTACACCATGTATCTGTACACATTTAGACTGCATGGTGGGTTTTAGTTCAGTTAACCATTGGACAAGAAATAGTTACGTGGCGTGACAAAAAAATGTCCAAGGTCTTTACAATCTTCAGGTTTAAAGATGCTAGATAATTAGATTTTGCCTTTTGAGTTTATTCTTATATTTTGTGCTAAATAGAATTTTTTTTGTAGTATTATAAATCTCATTACTGTCACTTTTTATCAATTTAGTGCATACTTTATGGCCATGTTCACACAGCAGCAGAATACGGTTGTCAATCCCAAAAACTGACTGTGTGAACTGAGAAAATAGTACTTAAAAAAAAAAAAACGATAGTGTACCAGAATGGAATTGATAAAGGGGAGTTAAAAATAAGGGGATTTGTAACGTCAGAAGTATCAGAAGTGTAGAATGAATACATCCAGCCGGTTGTTATCGCAGAATAAACCCCGACATACACAATAACACCAGGAATCTGCATTAGAAAGCAAATAGGCTCAATTTTAAGTTCATGTTGACTTCAATGCACATTTGATGTCCTGCAGTAGATTTTGAGCTCTTTAGATATAAACTGCATATATCTGACTTATTTTTCACTGATCTAGAATTCTTCAAATTGTTGGTGTCAATCAAAGTTGATTGATAATCATACATGATCTAGCTGGAGCCCTTTGTATTCTAAATGACCCAGAAATCACAGAAATGTCATATTATCAGCATTGATGTGCCCACTGTGCTTGCTATATTAAACTAATAATAGCTACATGGACCGTAACAAATAATGGGCTGGATTTCCCGAAACCTTCTTAACTCTACGTCGTACTTAAATGATACCTTAAGCTGTACCTTAACGTTAATACGTGTTTCCCGAAACGTTCTTAGTTAAGTATACCTTCTGTAAGTCATACTTTAGTAAGGTTGGTCTGGACCACTCTTAGCTATACCTTATCACTGTTGACAGTCAATACAAATATAATACTGAAGTTGTAATACACCCATTGATCAATTAGAATAATGACAAAGAATCAAATCAAATGTGCTCTAGCGCTGATCCAGAGACAGACTCCCGCTCCGCGCTTGTCATGTATCACAGCTATTCTGTGTTTTTAACCTCATCAGGTTTATTTTAGGTTTCAGACATTTAAAAACACATAAAAAAGACATTTAGTATAGTTTGTTAAAATCAAATTCCATACACTGATGTCTACGAAAGCTGCAACAATAACCCTTTCAATTATATAATTTGACGAAGTGTTTTATTCATATCAGATACACAGTGTGTATCTGATTCATGATATAGTTAACAAGTTTGTGAATATTTTGAATTAAAAAATGAAAAAACGATGTAAACGCGATACCTACATTTCTGTCAGCTGCATGACGTGTCTCCAAGGAATTAAATTTTTTCTAAAATAACGGTCACCTTAAACACACGCTGATGGGGGCTCCGTGTCCCCAGAATATAGATAAATTACAACATAGATTTAGTTTGCAATTTGGATTACTTTTATAACATCCCCTGAGTCCTGATAAATGCAATTTCTACTTCTGAAGTGCTTCTTTTTATAAAAGAACTAATGCACCGCCACAATGGACAGCACATGGTAACGTCGCACTTAAGAAGATATACCTTCAGCAACCTCCTAAGGGATAGTTTGGGGAACACGCCTAGAAACGGCATATCTTCAGTTAAGGTCTACCTTTAGAGTCTTCGTAGCGCGCTAAGAGACAACGTTATCGGGAAATCCAGCCCTGGTCATTATAGAAGTTTTGTCCAACAAAATACTTCACATTCCCACAACATTCTGTATACCCGATGGAGGTTGAAGATTATGTCTGAGTGATATAATAAAGCTCACATCGACCTCTCCACACACACACAGACACAGAATACCATAATTTCACAAAAGCGCACTTACCCAATCAAAAGCAGTGCTGAACACACAATCACAAATCCTATTGTATACTTCAGTGCATTTTTCACTTGCTGTAATGAGAGAATAAAAACACGCTTATCAAATTGTATTCATCAAGTCATCAATCCATGATAAATTACGCTTCATGTAGAGAAGGGCTTTGGCCTGGAGTATAATTACATATTTGCGGCACTTAACAGTCAGGAACACAGTGTCCTTAGTTCATTCTCTGATGGAGACATTGTGGCTCTGTTCCAAAATCTAGTGATCTAATGCAGTGTCTCAACTGAAAAGGAACCTTAAAAGTGACAAATTCAGAACACTCTACATAGGCAGCAACTTGTGCAGCTTCAGACTCAACTAATAATGGAGATTGGCATTAGCTTATTGTTAAGCTAACAATGCCAATACCATACTCAAATGTAATTAACAATGTAAAATAACTACAAAGTTTTATTGAGCAAATGTATATTTGTCAAAAAATAGTGCATGTTTAATTAGACTGAAGTATTTTATTGCTACTTTTCAATTATAAATTTAAAGTATACAATCAATCATATAATTATAATATAATATAATATAATAATTTTTTTTGCTTCTCTTGCTTTCTTTGATTTTTTTCCCCCTTAAGTTCCCCATAATCATCTTGCCTCCTTTTCCGGACAGTACCTTTGATGCTTTGAAAAGGCTGCCTATGTAGGATGCTCAATAGTTTTTGGGACGCATCCACTTCTGACTGTTTCAAAGAAGAAGGAGTGGAAAGTTTGGAAAGAGCTCTAAATATCTTCTAGAAGATTGAAGAAGCTCCTGAGCATGTAATGCTGCACATCACTGTGATGTCCTTAGAGAAAAAAAATGTTGATATTTGAAGTGAGCTGCATTATAGTGAAAATATGTTTTTTTGTCATTTTATCACCTCACTGCAGTCAAACCTCTTGCAGATGGAGTCTGGGTAAACTCACTGTGTTATTATAAATGGACTGCCATAACTGTAATCAGGCAAATATCACTTAGCAATACCTCAAGGGCATTTCTGTTGATTTGATAAATGCTAACTTTTCTAAGCGCAGACAGCAAGCCTTGCTTTACATACTAGTATAGTACACACCATTTATTGACTACAAATAGCTTAGCATAGCTCTTTTCCCACCTAGTTTTTCATTTTGTGTGTGAATTATCCCTGAAAGGCTGAAAAGGTGCTTCGTTTCAGAGTGCATGAGTGTACTAAATAGACAGAAAGGAGTGTCAGGTTTACCAAGCACTTGTTGACGTTGTCTTCATCTTTCTCCTCATAGTAGAAGTACACAAAGGGGATCCAGAGGAAGACGCAGAACAGAATGATAGAATACAGAGCTGTGAAAGAGAAAAGATAGGCAGTTACACACCTTGAGCACACTCAACAACCAGGATCCGCATTAAATACAGAACATGTATTTTGATGTCACAGGATCAACGGCATGGCACTCATTTTATTGTATCTAGATTAATTAAAAAAGAAAAAAGAAAAAAACATTAAAAATGCAATTTACACACTTGATGACCTAATTTTTTTTTATTTCTGAATAAATTTCAAGGTTGCACAAGATTGTAAAAAAATCAAAGTCAAAAAAGGTCTTATGATTAGGCTAAAATTCTTAATCTTTTATTATAATTTTTTTACAATTTGGAAAAGTTCATATACAGTGCACAGCATAAATGAGTACACCCCTCTGAACAAATACAAAAGATGTATTTTCTTTATGATCACTAATACAATTTATCGAAAGATGTCAAAACTAAAATGTATTAAACATATACAAAATAAAAACTCTGAAATATGTCATTAATAGCCATAAAATAAGTAAATTAGTCAATTTTGTTTAAATTAAGGATTGCAGAAATGAGTACACCCTAGATTTAATTCAACAAATGTATAACATTCTAGTACTTAGTATGCCCTCCATAATTTTGAATATACTGCTCTGACCCTTCTTGGCACGAAGTGTACAAGTTCATGGAAAATTGTAACATCTGTCCTGTTTAACTCCTGGATGATGAGCTCCTTAAATGCCCTGATCTTTAACGGGGAGTGTCGCTCAGCTCGTCTCTACAGAATCTCCCACAGGTGCTCAAGAGTGTTAGGATTGAGTGCAATACATGTCCATAGAAGGTTTTTCATCTTGGGGGAATGCATATCCTCATTGTCATGTTGAAAAAAAGCCCAACAATGCAGGGAATGAGAAAGGGTAACATTTTCTGTTTCAAGTTTGTGTATTAAATTACACACTGGTGTGGGAATTCATGACAGCATTGATAAAGCACAACTCCCTCACACCTTCAGCACTCATACATCCCTATATAAGAGCTTTACTACCACTGAACTTTACTGTGGGAACCAGGCACTTCTCACTGTACTCCTCCTCTAGCAACACCATAACATTTTGGATGCTGTTAGATCCAAAATGATTGATTTGGTCTCATGAGACCAGAGTATTGATTCCCAGAATCTATATTTTGTAAATATGGGATTTGGAAATGGCTAACTGACTTTATTGTGCTTTGGCTACAGTAGGTAGTTCCAGTGAGAACAACAACCATGCATGTCATTTCTGCAGGCTGCATCTTGCTCTGTGAGATAAACAGTCACTCTTTTTATAGCTTTTGCTTACTTTGAGATACTCACTTGGTATGTTTCCTACTCTTTGTCTAGCAAAAAAATCCCTCATCACTAAATGAAAGCTTAAAATCCGATTATTTCAGGGGCCGTGTCACAAGTCCATTGTTTTTGAATTTCTGTGTTACTTTTGCTATATTTTCACACTTAAAACAATGATTTGGTAATCCTCTTGTACCACTGTCCTCTTTTGTGCTAAGAAATAAGTCTCCTGACAGTTCTCTACCAAGTGGTTCCATTGTTGTCAGCATTAAGTCTGAGAATGATTCAGTGGGCTATATAACGCTTTTAATTGTCAAGAAATTACTTCTCTTTAAATGTTTTGGTTCAACATACTTACCTGTTGATCAAACATTGCCTTAAACTTAAACCAGAAAATTTTTATTTCGTTTTATTTAGTAACTTTTAGGAGGGTGTACTCATTTTTGCTATACAACATTTTATCACCTTGATAAGAAAATCTTATTTTCCTGAATAATTTTGACATGCTTCTTTGGTAATTGATTAAACGGACTTGCTGGAACATTTTATCTCTAAAGAACCCTAACATGTCTTCTAAGTAATTGAGTAATTGCTGACTTTCAGAAGTTTCAGAGGGGGTGTACACATTTATGCTGTACACTGTATATGAAACATTTAATAAAACATTTATTTAAAAAATAATATTATATATAAAATTATATTATAAAAATATGAATATTTTATTTTCGGCTTTGCTAAATTAAAACTTTGGTGAAAANGTATTCAAATGTTTTTTTTGTTTTTTTTTTCATTGTTGTTTTTTTTAAATAAATTAATACATCCATTAAGAAACCAACATGATCAAAAGCAAATTATTTTGTATAGTACACATTGGTACATGACATGTAAAAAATAAACAAAAAGAAAATAAAAATAATAAATATATAGACTATGGGGTATGACCACAAATCAAGAGTGAAATCAGTGTCATTACACGTAAAGATTCCTAGAAACCAATAAAACTCCCACATGATGAGTCCTAAGCCCCAAAGCACAGACAAGCTGAAATAATCAAGTTAAAGGAGCAAAGATCACTGATATTGCAAGAGTTTATGTAACAGACTGTGACAGGCAGCAAAAGTGATTTTGTTGATTCCTCTCTTTCCCTGTCATGCAATGAATTAAAAACGTCAGCTTGGCCTATTTCAGTCCTGAAGTGGATCACACAGTTTTGTGACCCTGTAAATTGTCTTCTTCACTTCTCATGTAGGTTACTCAGTTGATATAAGCGATATGTATAACACAATTCTTCTTTAGTTCAGAAAATGTGCCATCACAAAGCCCTGGAGATATGTTTGTATACATGAATGGAGTGGATTAAGAATAGACGAGAAAAAAAATCTGGAGTATACAAGACATAACCATATCACACAACACCCTGGACATCTTTCTCCATATAGAAACAGGTCTGTAATCACACAGACTGTATCCCATACTGGCATCACACCAGAACAGCTTGCAATGACCTTCCGCGAGTGCAAAAAAATGATCCATCATTCATTTTTACATGGTCAAGTAGGACAAAAAGCTCATTTCCGTGAACATGTAAACATGCTCTGCACACATCAGTCAAATGTGTACATGTGTGTTCATTTGATAAACGCTTCTATTTCAAAAGATATATGTGCGAAAAGGACAGAGGGGTGCATTTCTGTCAGGCAAAACACAAATGTTTTTTAACAGCAGGCGAGGAGAAAAACAGAGCAGCCACAACATTTCAAAATAAAAACATAATGGGATGAAAACGCTTATTGTTATTGTTTCATGAGCCCCGCGGCTGATTTTGCCAGCTGTTCGTGTGCTTTTCGAAACTTAATTTTTTGATTGCTGCACTTTTTCTGGATTACTGTGAGGGATTCAGTCATACGGCTCATATCTGTGAGTTCAGTGGATCAAAGCTGCTCATACAGATAAACTGCACTCTCACACACTCTCGCTACAATTTACCTTGTACCATTCAAACATCGCTCAATTTGGTTCCTGCACAGTTTCATGTGATTAAAGCATTTCTCATGGTTTTGAATATTTTTGTAAAGCTTTCAGTGAGTTCAAACTATCACAGTTTATGTTTTCAAGGCAAAGCCCATGCTCATCAAACTCTAGCCAATCCAACGCACCCGGAATCCATTTGCTGCAATTAGAAATACAATAAAAATTTAAATTGTGTCTGTCAATAGTGTCTGGTTTGGTTAATTAGTGTGTTTGCTAAGGAAAGCATTCCTGTTTCTATAGCTCATACTTAGGATCTGGGTTTTGAATAATCATTCATGTCATTTTAGGCTATAGACATAAGTGACACATCAAACCGTGCAGCTTGTCAAGGTGTGCTATTGCTAGAGATAATCAGTTTGATCAGTAATTTTACTGATATATACTTTTCTACTTTAGTTTGATAGTAGCAATAAATGGTCTTTTTGGAGTGGAGAGGACGTTTTTGATTGTATATCTACATGCAACATAAAATCATAACTGAAAAACACAGTGAATACGTAGTTCTCTTCATTCCTCCACTGATGGTAAATGCCTCCCTATTGTATATATTTTGAAATGCATCATATTTTAACATGCTTATCCTTGCGAGATAGTTTGACAGAAAACAGCGCACGAGTACTGAATCGAGTTCTCTTGCGCTTGAATGGTTTTAATTCACTTGCAAGTTTAAATTGACAAGACTTAAAGGATTAGTTCACTTTTTAAAATGAAAATTAGCCCAAGCTTTACTCACCCTCAAGCCATTCTAGGTGTATATGATTCTCTTCTTTCTGATGAAAACAATATCCTGACGCATCCGAGCTTTATAATGGCAGTGAAAGGGGGTCACTAGTATGAGCTAAAGAAAGAAAGTGCTTCCATTCACATCCATCTATCATATTTATGTGCTCCACACAGCTCCGGGGGGTTAATAAAGGCCTTCTTCATATATAAACAAGTTAGGAAGTCAAATATCAAGCTTCCGCCGGACCGCATTCCGTATTCAAGTTACGAAGTGTAAACTGGCGTCGCGTCAGTTACACTTTTTACGTAAGTTGAAGGACGTAGTGCAAGCTTTGTGAATTGCAAGAGTTTTACACTTTCTTCGTACGTTGAATACGGAAGGCGGTCTGGCGGAAGCTCGAGATTTGACTTCATAACTTGTTTAAATATGGATACATTTTTACACAAACGCATCGTTTCAGAAGGCATTTATTAACCCCCCGGAGCCGTGTGGAGCACATATTTATGATGGATGGATATGGATGGAAGCACTTTCTTCAGCTCATCCTAGTGACCCCCTTTCACTGCCATTATAAAGCTCGGATGCGTCAGGATATTTATTAATAGGGTTGTTCCGATTCCGATACTAGTATCGGAAATACCACCGATACCACAAAAAATTCTGGCATCGGTATCGGCGAGTAATTAAACTCGCGTACCGATCCGATACCATTTTCTTAAACAATACCTAGTTGTGCCCGCTATCTTTGCTTAACGCAGCAAATCGGAAATCAATTCTTCTTCGCGGCTCAGAATGCAAACACAGGAAGTTGTGCTGTGTTGCCACAAGCAACCACTGTTAAGAGCAGCGGAGAAGTGAAAACGCCTAGCAGTATGTCTGCTGTTTGGCAGTATTTCAGACCAGTAAAACGGCGACATGTCTCATATGCAATGCTGCAATTTCGAGGGGTACAAGTATTGGCAACTTTAACACAAATAACTTAATAAAGCATTTGAAGACGCGTCACCCCGCGCAACACGATGGTTACATAAAGGCTAATGCTGCGTTCACACCAGACGCGAATGAAGCGATAAGCGCGAGTGATTTACATGTTAAGTCAATGCAAAGACGCGAATTGACTTCCTGCGGCGCGATTCGGGCGTTTGACGTGCTTAAGACGGAGAAGGATGAAGCGTGCCAGCTTCATTCAAACAAAGAGAAAAGTTTTCAAAAGACAAATAAAGATAACCGACAAAATTGTCGGGTTTATTGTTCTGGATGACCAGCTGCTGTCAGTCGTCGAAAACGTGAGATTTTTATTTAACAAAATTGTTTCTTGACTTCAAGTTTTAAAGAGATTATTTTCTTATATAATTATATTCCTAGATTTATTTGTTGTACTGTTTTTATAGTTATATTGTAAAACTAATATACCTTTTTCAGTTTACAATGTTAGATTTGTGGCTGCATTTGAAGTTCTTTTTCACTTAAAATAAATAAATAATATAACTGACAAATGTATGTCAGATAATGAAAACACTCTAGTTCACTGTATGTATTTGTTCTTGTTTTATTAAGGGATAAGTCTGAAGCACACCATAAATAATTCTATCAATTCATACAGGGCTAGTAGTATATATATATACAGATACACACCCAGGTATCGGATCGGTACTCGGTATCGGCCGATACCCTGAGCTCAGGTATCGGAATCGGTATCGGGAATGGAAAAGGGGTATCGGAACATCTCTATTTATTAATATTTCTCAGATTGTTTTCATCAGAAAGAAGAGAGTCATATACACATAGGATGGCTTGAGGGTAGGTAAAGCTTGGGCTAATTTTCATTTGAAAGTGAACTAATCCTTTAAAAACATGTGCAATGATAAACTTTTGTGACAATGGTCTTCAATGGTCATTTTGGACTAGAGAGGAAGTTTTTGATTGTATATCTACATGCTACATAAGGTCATAACTGAAAAACACAGTGAATATGCAGTTCTCTTCATTCCTCCACTTTCCCCCCTGCACTGATGGTAAATGCCTCCATATTGTGTTTGTGTGGCAGACTCTCAGCGAAGGAAATAGCTCTAATATGCAGTACGATAACACCACTAGGCATTATAAATTCATGGGAAGGTGAGGAGCAGACACTTATACAGGGGCTACAAAGCTATTTTAGGCTGGAGGGGGGGTTATCTACAGCTAATGGATGTCTCTGAAGACAGGCCCAGTAAACCCGATATAACTCCCGAACGAGACACGCTTGGCTGAACGCTTTCTTGAGGTGATAATGTGATTCATTAGCATGATTCAAAACATGAAGCCAAAAAAAAAAGAACGTAATCGGACAACCACGACCACAGTGGGCGCCTCAGTATATAAGTTACTCAAAGCATAGATTTCTTTTAACGCATTAAATCCCTCCCAATAATCCCAAAGAGTTTTAATTAAAAGAAATGAAGCAGGCAAAAAGAAAAGAAATCCAAATTGTCCCTCCTCACAAACCAGATTGCGCATCTTCGTTAATAACGCACTTCCTGTAGTGCACTGAAGTACCAAGAGCATACTGGTTAAATACACAACATGCTGTGGAAAACGAGGGCCAGTAAATGTGAAAGTGAAATGTCAACGTTTCAATGACAGCAATTACAGCCCCCGGTGAGATAATGACTGCTTTGGTTCATTCTATTGTTTTAGAAAGGCTGCATGAAACATTCATCTTGAATTACACTTCATATTTCATGTTGAAGTGTAAATGCTTTTGTCCAACCACAGTAAACTCCTCTGAGAAGGTTTCAACATACAAACTGTCTAACACTGTCATCATGCTAATTAAAGCACAGCTGAAAAAAAAAAAAAAAAAAAGTTTTGTTGTTGTTGTTTTGACCCCTGTAACATTATATTGTAATAAATAACACACCAAAATTGACAAATCTGACTGTGTTTATGAGGATAGATGGGCATTTTGACACACAATCGTTGTGTGTATTTTTCCGTGCAAGTGCAAGTAAACAACGCACGAGTACTGAATTGAGTTCTCTTTCGCGTCTTTTTGCGCTTAAATGGTTTAAAATCACTTGCAAGTTTAAATTGACTTCAAAACACATGGAATGATAAACTTTTGAGATGATGCAGCACTTTGTCTGTAAATTGTATTTAGATAATGTTTTCAAAACATTTACTCGTACAATAGCAAGGGGGGGTTGAAACTTTTTTCATGCAATGACGTTAGCCAATCATAACAGTGGCCATTTACTGACAATCCTTTAACTCTTTCCCCACCAAACATGGAATTTTTCGATATTTGTGAGAAAACGTTTCCTTGCCAAACACGGATTTTTCCGGTTTTCACTGTTATGTGCTAGGGGGCGCTATGACATCTTCTGAAAGAGTACTAAATTTCCTGATCAAAGCATATGCGAAGGAGGCGCAGAAACAAGTGATTTCATAAGTAATCATATGCAGACCTAAAATAACGTGATCATCAACATTAAGCATATAAATCAAAACTGCCTAATGTTACTGAATGAAATTTGACCCAGGACAAGCTATAGGATAAACTCCATCTGTGTTTTGATCATCATTCTTAATCCGATCTGGGTGTAGTCTTTGACAAAAACACGATTTTCTCCTTGATTTTTGCCCAAAATGTTGCTTTTTTTATGAAACTTATCCGCATGAAGCTAGAATAAAACAGGTTTTTAGTTTAAAAGCAGAGGGTCTGTTCTTTCTTTTGATATATTGCCCGTTCAGATATTCATATAACAAAATCTTCTGGGGACAATTAAATTTTTGTGAAAATGATCAAAAACGATGGCGGTGGCTGGCAACTTTTTGAAAAAAACGCTGGCGGGGAAAGAGTTAAAGGAGTCGCCCATTAAAAACGGATGAATTTTAAAAAGTGAAAAAAAAAAAACATTATTAACATTGTTATTAACATTATAAGTGAACCTCAATTAACAGATTTAAAATAATGAAAAAAATTCATGTCATGACCCCATTTTGGACATTGACATAAGACAAAACAGCAATGCATTCATTTCCACAGGTTATCGTTTTGGCTAATAACAATGGACTGTTTGCCTACATACACAGAATCAGAACCATCCAATGCTAGTGGAACACATTGTTGCTCTCTGTCCCCAGTCTGTGAGCTCAAGGCACCCAACCAGTGGGTAATATTAATCATAACAACATGAATATTAACACGGCGAGGGAATAGGCCGCACTGCATTGCTGCAGATCATCCATTTCAATCTAACCAGATCTAATGGGAAAGCACCTGACTGGGGAGAAAAATTTAGCATATTAATCCCCCTGACAAAGAGAAGAGGGAGCTAAATAATTAAACGACCAACCTCGGTCCTCCACTAAGTTCAGGCTCCTTTTATAGCACTCCGGCAATTCCCCCTCAGGTGTGGAGACGAAAAGGTAGATGAATCCACTGCGAGATACCCAGTTCGGACTCGTAAAAACACACTTGAGACTTCAGACTCATCTCCTGGGTATGGTTATTTTGATGGTTATTAGTTTAAGAGGGTTTTGAGTTGTTACGCATTCCTTCAAGCTAAAATAACATGTTATTTGAAAACTAAATGTGCAAGTGTGTCTTCTGGGGAGAGTCAGTTTATTTAATTTGCTCTCTCCTTTACAACTCTGTAAACAATTCAATAGCCGCTGACAACATACGTTTGCTAAAATAAAGCTTATTTTGTTTGTAATTTTGTTGCTGATAGCAACACTTTGAATATCACATGATTGTAAAGGAACAGTATTCTATCATTCCAAACCCCATTAGATTTCTGTTCTTCTGTTGAACAAAAAATGAAAAGTTAGGCAGAACACGGACCGTTGGCTGAATATCTGATGCATAAGGCACACAAAATCGAAAGCACTTTAGGAGTTTCGAAGTCATTATCTGATTGGTTGAATTCTACATTCCGTCATTTTGCCAAACCTCCTCATGGAAGAACAAAGAAATCGTGTTTACAGCTGAGACAATAAGTGCTTATCACGATCAACTGAACGCTGGATTTTCAAAGGTATGTGAAGTATGTAAAGTTTGCGGCATAGACTATTTAAAAGTCTTCCAACTGTTTTACACTGATATCGTAAGGACGTTGACTTTACATTTTCACGCCCCTAAACATGAACAAATCAAACTGCGATTGGTTGCTTAACATGTCAGTCATGCGGCCTCCGGGCGGTCCTTGGCCAGGGAAAGCTGCTATGGAGTCCAGACCGTCTGCCGTCAGTCTGAAAGTCTGGCTATGCTAGACTAGGCAGAACATGTTCAATCTGCTCTTTTCCATACCTTCCAACTAATTTTAATCTTTTACAGATTTCAGTCTGAGTAAATGATGACAAACTTTTCATTTTTTGAGTAAACTACTCCTTTAATGTGCATTAGTTTTTCGCCTTTTTTCCCCCACGGTGACTAGTTTCACACTCACTTGTCTTGGTACTTGTGAATATGTCAATGTTAAGAAGGAGATATTTTAATAGGGTCTCTTGTTTAAATCTCATTAGCAAAAATGGCAATAGATGTGGGAATTTTTTGCGAATTCTGTCTGTTTTAATGAATTGGCTCAAGACACTGTATTGAGCAATTAGTTTACCTCATCACTCATAAGTCAGTCAAAACCATAATAAACCAAATCTATGGTTTGTCAAAAGTTTGACAAAAATATCTAAATATCAATCTGTAGCTATCACATTGAAGACAACATCTGACTGCTCTGACATTATCGGTAAAAAATACTTTAGCATGTACCATGAAAGAGGTTAAGAGAGAGAATCAAAGTTTCACATGCCTCACAGACATCAGGGTCAAACGAGGAGGAATCGCCACCTGAAATGGCACACAAACCAAAACCTGACACATCAACACGGACAGGTCACTCAGAGTAAGGTCTTATAGACATTCATCTTTTGCTGTCCCACTCCAGGAAGAAGTCTCTCACAAGGGCATCATCCTCTAAACTCAACGTCTCCCAGAATGCACAAACACATTGCACTGATGTGAAAATGAGATGTCGGTGAAGGCCTAGGGGAAAAAAAACTGACAAAGGACTCGTAAGGTACGAGGAACTCTCAGTATAGCTGCAGCATTGTGCACATGTGATGGCATGTTCTACCTTTTCATTTCTTGTAAAACTGTCAGCACCACATGGACCCACACACCATAGGGCAGATGGCAATGGGACATTAATGTCACAGGAAAAAACACAGAGCTCGATGCCTGGTTAAAGCTCACCTCTCTATAGTCTACAGTGAGACAGTATAACCTTTAAGTGTGAAGCTTGACAGGATTTTTTTTTATTATTATTTTATTTTATTTTTTTTGCCTTGAGTCCATTGTAATCTTTTTTTTTTTTAACACTGGATTTAAGTCTTCAATTTCTCCAACTATATTTGGTGAATTTAAAAGAATATACCACTAATGTATAACTTACAGTAAGCTGTATTAAAGAAAATTATTTAGATTCAAGGATCAGTTCAGAAAAACAAAAGAAAACACAAGTACAGTAATTTAAACCTGTACCATGAATAAACATACACTATAGTTCCAAAGTTTGGGGTCAGTGAGATTTTTTTTTAAAGAAATTATTTTATTCAGTAAAGATGTGTTAAACTGATTAAAAAGTGGCAGTAAAGACATTAACATTGTTATAAAAGATTTCTATTTGTAACAAAAGATTATTACTTTTGTTATTTTGAACTAAAAAATTTA
Source organism: Anabarilius grahami (assembly GCA_003731715.1). NCBI lineage: Eukaryota > Metazoa > Chordata > Actinopteri > Cypriniformes > Xenocyprididae > Anabarilius > Anabarilius grahami. The sequence goes on along the minus strand of RJVU01065935.1, from coordinate 3,181,711 downwards.
AATGTATCATGGTTTCCAAAACAATATTAAGCAAAAATATCATGTTTTTAACTGTGATAATAATAAGAAATGTTTATTGAGCAACAAATCAGCATATTAGAATGATTACTGAAGGCTCATGTGACACTGAAGACTGGAGTAATTATGCTGAAAATTCAGCTTTGCCTTTACAAGAGTAAATTACATTTTAAAATATATAAAAATAGAAAACAGATATTTTAACTTGTAATAATATAGCATAATGCTGTTTTTATTGTACTTTTTGTTCAAATATTATTTCACAATATTATTGTTTTTACAGTTTTTTTTTTATCAAATAAATGTAGCCTTGGTGAGCATAAGAGACTTCTTTCAAAAATATTACAAAATCTTACTAACAGCATACTTTTGAACAGTAGTGTAATGTAATAAAATTTGCAAACGTCACAATGTTTTGAATGTATAACCAAAACACTTGAACATTACACATGTAAATAAAGCCTAACATTAGTTATATTCAGTATAAAAACTGATTTTTTGCTTTGTGAGCTGAAAAGTTGTCCAAATAGTCCTTTTGAGACAGGACTTTCTGGGTAAATGAAATTCTGATTAAGTACTACCGGCAATGATGTAAATGCCACACAATTCCTGTGAGTGCAGTTTACTTTAGATGAACAGTGCTTTACAGATAGTTATGCATTGTTTACTAGATTTTTCATTGCATTGTTCACATGAAGTAAACACCAAACACAGACAAATTATATCAGAAAACTCCCATCTCAAAAAGACTATTTAGTAAAAGTTATGAATAAAATTATGCACTTCACATTACTGCCTTTAAAACCCACCAGTACACTTGTCCTATTGTACGTGCATTACTGTACGCACATTTTCCCTTTGATTTTACAATCTGAAGGACAAATCAGAATAATTTGTGTTGTAGTTAACCCAGAACATTCTTTCAATAGTTATTAACATTATGATAGTTTAAACCAATAGACGCTCATTACAGGATTTTTTTTATCTGGGCAGGTGGCCAAACACTGAACACTAAAAAAGGTCAAGCGAGTTTGTTCAAAAAATTTCCTTTATTCATTTGGAAATACGTACTTAAACTCCAAACGTGCTCGCATGTCACAGGTGGTTTATGTGAAGAGGGCGTCAACTCTACTCAGCAGTGAACCTGGAACTGATTGTCACCAGATTGAAAATTAGCAGTCTGCAAAGCCCCTTGGCCTATGTGGGGCCTGTGGATTACAAATCAGCACAGGCAATAATTTCAATTGTATTGTGCTGTTAGAAGCACTGACCTCTCAGGGCCAAACATTCTCTGACAGGAGCATTGCAAGAATACTGATGGTAATACAGCGCTGCATCTGAAGAGACTGGTGTTCGGTGATCTTCACAAGAACAGACTGTGACAGAGCACACATTACTGTCAAACCAGTGCAAACAGAATGCAAAAAAAACTACGTTCCGCTTTTTCAATGGAGCATAGAAGACACCTTCAGCAAGTAAGGTAATAATAGCTTTAATAAACAACATGGACTCACAGAAACACATGCTACCAGCTCTTGAAAAGAAGAAGTATAAAACATGGTTGTGCATCATTCAGAACTAATTTGCAAATGTCTTTTGATCCAATTGATTTCCTGAATTTAAATTGATTTTATATTATGGTAGCAGATGGGAAGTAAAATTGCAGTTAAATTGCACTTCTAATTTAAATGTAAGTAGAATTAAATGAAATTCAAAGAAATTCACACACAAACCCCAATAAGTTTGTCAGGACCTAAATCAATCAATCAAAATATTTCCATATATTTATATATTCCATAAATGTGTATTCAGTAATGCACTTACAATGGGACAAGTGTACTGGTGTACTCATGAAAAGAGGATGACAAAATAATAATAATAATAATAATAATCAAATTTACTTCCGGCATTGACAAGTTTGCGTTTCGAACCAAAATAATCCAACTGAATCAATTTGTGAGCCCATTTCATTGCATGGCATCGATGAAATACAATGATAAAACATATTTGCATTGAATCATGCAAAGTAAATATTTTTGCAACTTGAAATGTCAGAATTTGAACTGTATCGATGTACTTTGCAGCTCAGAATAGCTGACACCTGATTGAAAAGAAGGCACTGTACCCTCAGTGGGGTGCATAGACTCAATGGGATTCCTCTGCCATCTTTACAGAAGGGAAAACGGCATCAGTTTCTTGAAGTGGTGGTGTAATTCAAGTCACAAATTGTGAATTAATGTGAAAATAGCACAAAAGGAAGGTAAGATCATCTTCATGCAACACGTTACAGAATCAGGTACAGACCCTGAAGACTGGCACTCCAAACAGTTTCCTGAATTGATTTCACAGTTTATTCCCACCTCAACCCATGCCTTTAAATATGCTTTCAAATGCTGCATTATGGAGCATTTGCTGAATATTGCCTTTAAAGGGTGAATGCCAACAAAGAAGCTCACATGTTGCAAATTCAAGATGATTTATACATCAGTATTGCATGAAGACAGAAAATATTCAGGATGCAGTACAAAGCAGCAGAATATGGTTTTCGGCACTGTTTTAGAGAGCTAAATATGGTTACCAGGATTCTGCCCCATTCAGAACTGAAGAAGCCTTTTACAATTCAATTCCAGGATTGGGGTATTTGAATTGGGGTAGCAGCCAGGATGATGAATTGCAATTCAAATTCAAAGAAATTTATAGATAGAACAACAAACGATGGATGGATGGATGGATGGATGGATGGACGGACGGACGGACGGACGGACGGACGGACGGACGGACGGACGGATGGATGGATGGAAGTCATACAGCTTTGGAAAGACACGAGTTTGAATAAATGATGATAGAATTTTTTGGGTGAACTATCCATGACAACACATTATTTTGAGTACAGTTCAATCATTTCAACAGCAGAGCTTTATCTCTAGCTGCGGAACTAATTCTGTGATGGTGTATGATTTGAATGACTTTACTTTTATATTTTATACTTATTTTAAGTCCATGATGAGTTCTGCACAAGGACACACCTGACTGACTTTGGCCTTTATTTATTCAAGAGGACGTGAAAAGAGCCGATGGAGAGCGAGCAAAGAACCGAACGCCTACTCTAATTTTCCAGAAATGTAGATTTAAATGTGCACCGAGCTGGACACCTCAGTGACTCTTTGACAGTTGGATCTGATTATCTTACAGACGCAAAAGCATTTCTGGTATCCTTGTATGAAAGTTCAAAAACCTTCAAGTTAAATTTCAGGAAAGCTTTCAGCTTTTAAACAGTCTTGACATTTCAAACAAACACGTGGATTGGTAACAGACTCCAGGCTGGATGATAGGAAGCCTTTAAGCTCAAGATACCGGATGTATCCAGGGACTTTTAGGGATGCTTTTCCATTTAACCTTGTACTTTGCAGCCAAACCTCAAGGTAGAGGCTGTCCACTCTAAAGAACACTACATTAAATAGAAATGCTGCCCAAGGACTTGGCCCCAGGCCATCTGAACAAATATATATTTTCCCTTTAATTACTTAACCTACGAGGTTAATCTCCAGGGATGTCTTGGATGGGGGCTTCAGCTGCAATCCATCTGGGTTTACCATCCCAGTCCCGATCATCAAAATCCCTGCCACGAGGCACAGGCACCATGATGCGCCTCTCAGAAATTGGGCCGAGCATTAATGGCAGGCAGAGCGGGGCGACATTTGAATCCTTCCTGTATACGCTTTGGCCTGAGCTCTCATCTCAGCAGGTTCAAGGACCTTGCACCATGCACAGCTGCCCACTTCAATAAATGCACAACCTGTCAGTGTTTGCTGCTGTTGGGCGCCACCAGTGACTTGCACTTTCCATTAGCGATCATGCTGAAACATGCACGAAGAACAGAGAGCAAGCCAAAAAACACATTAATGCTCACACTGGGTCTCTTTGACTAATAACTGTGCAGTGTTCTTTCTTAAGTGTGCACAAAAGTTAACGTGCAAAATTTACACCGAAACAGGTGTGTGCATATAAATAAAAAAATAAATACTGACCCTACAACAAGTCATCTTATGTATTATTATTATTGGGAATTTTACACTGCCCTCCAAAAGTTTGGAAACGCCCTAGAAAAGTGGGGTTTTGGACAATATTGGCATGAATCCTTTTTAATTTGTGGTAATTTTGCACTGATAAATTTACCACAAATTTACCACAGTCTCTATCACATAGAGACTGTGTCTGTACCTCGAACTAGTAAATACAAAAATCTTCCGAAACCTTTTAAGGGAAAAAATTTAATTGATGTTCAAAAAATGAAAATCACAGATAAATCAGATAAACAAATGATAAAGCTTGGGTTACTGAATATTAGATCTATTTCTTCAAAAGCACTTATTGTAAATGAAATTATCACAGACAATAAACTAGACTTGCTGTGTCTGACAGAAACCTGGCTAAAACCAGACGATTACATTACTTTAAATGAGTC